>CM031857.1:5287351-5516810 GCA_018697195.1 Certhia americana | reverse complement strand
CAATTTTGGAATTATAACAAACCCCAAGAGAAGTTTCCCTTTTCTTTAGTCCCTGTCTTTTTCAAACCAAGACAGGGAGCCAGACCATGCTAGAGCCACAGCATGTCCCCCCAGATGAATTCAGGATCATTATATAGGTGATAAATTCCACTCTCATTGAGAGAACAGCAGGGCTTGGGGACCCATCATTTGTGTACTTGCCCCCACAGAGGCCCTTAGCCTAGCTAGCTGAAAAAACATAGTGTTTACAGAGTGTATTTAATGGCTGAGCCACTTCTCCATTGTACAAAACAATGCTAATAGTTCTCCCACCTTTGCCTAATTATTTTCTTCCTCTTTGCTGCTTTCTTTTTGTTTTGACTCCTTCCCCTTTCCGTCTCTGTCTGCTTCAACTTTGTCGGAGTTTCATTTCTTCTTTGTCCCATGACTCTGTCTTCAGTACCATCTTCTTGGATGATCTACACCAGTAGGACTGGGCACTTCTGTCGCCAGTGATGGGCTTCATCCTCCCCACAAAAGCATCCCTCAGCAGTATTAGACCTGTTCAGAAAAGCAGACAAGTCCTGAGTACTTTTAGACCCTTATTATTTCATACAGGAAGAGCCTGTTTATAGCCTGGAGCTTGCAAGGAATTTGAAATGCCTTCTCCTTCCACTTGGAGGGCAAGCAGCTGAAGAGAGAGCAGGAATCCTGCCTCCTCTCACAAATATCTTGGCATTCCAGACATCAGCCTTACCTTTAGATCCTACAGCCCAGCACATATGTTATCACATATCCCAGTGTTTACCCAGCCTATGCAATCTGATAGGCCACCTATATTGAAGAGGATGATTAACATCTAAGAAGGGATGGGAGGTGACCTTTCACACAGCCATGATATATTTTTGGAAGGGCAAGGCAAAGTCAGAAGGCCTTTCTAAACTCTTTGATCATTTAAGTTTCTGGTTACCAAATAACGACCAGTATCCTTTCCATAAACGCATTTATTCTTAGCTGCATGAATTCCCATCCCCACTTCTGCACCATTAGTGTCTACTCCTCTGCTACATCTTTCCTCCCAGCTACCCCATCATCCCCCAGCAGCTCCAGTAACCCATTCCCCAAATGCTCTCCTTTTCCTGACTGGAAACATACCATGCATCTTGCTTGCTGCACCCTTCTCTCACCTTCTACAACATCCCAATCACTTGACATGAGCAGCCAGCAGGACACACTTTGAAAACTTCCACTTCTAAGACCTCCACACAAAGAAAGTAAGAGAATCTACTTAATTCATGGATTTCTCACAGCTTCTCTCATCCCCCTGGCAGTTGTACAGCTGTTACAGTCACATCTGCTGCTGCTAACTAGACTCGTTCTTAGCAAAGCACAGCAGGAGCTAAGGAAACCTAATTCTGGTACATTATAATACCAGAAATACTCCCCCACTTTCATTAACTTCATGCTCTGCTTTTTATTTTCTCTATTCCATTTTTCTTCTCCTCCTCCTCTCTTTTTTGCTAGCATGGTTCACTTTTTTTACTAAGACAGCAGCCAACAGGAACAGCTCAGCTGGTAGCTCACATCCCCTCATTGCTGCATGAAGAGTGGGGGTGGCTGGCACTGGGTGCTTCAGAAGAGCATCAGCAAATGCCAGCACCCTTAGTGGATGGCACATTGGATATCCATGGATAAACAGTTGCTGGGGGCACAGTTTCAGGACATGGCTATCTCACACTGATCTGTAGCACATGTATCCATCTGGAAATGGGACTCACCACCTTGCTGTCTTTCCTGGTCCATGTACAAAATGAAAGGGGGGGGGTGGGGGGGGGGGGGTCATAAAGCACTCAAGAAAAAAAAAAAGGTAAGATTATAGTAAGGCTGGTGGTGATGTAGCCCAGTAGGTCATTGATTAGGATGCTTCACTAGAACCTGGGAAAAAAGAAAAAAAATCAAGATGAAAAAGCTTTCTCTAACTGAGCTCGAGTATCTCAGACAAAAAGGCTCTGCCCTTCAGGCTGGAGCACGTTCTAGAATGAAATCCATTCAAATCTGAAGTGGAAGCTCCTTGAAATTTCAAAGAAAAACCTGTATGAGATCTAGCCCTGACAGAGGGAGAGGCAGAGGGGTCCTGGTGGACAGAAGTAAGAATAGATACCATCCTCAGGCTGTTACAAAATACAGACTTTGAGGGCATTACTGACAGACACCAGAGACAAGGTGGCGTCAGCAGCCAATGGGAATCCAAGCACTGCTCTCAAAGTGGGTGCCAGGTGGCACACTGGCAACAAACACCTTAGAATTCCCTTGCCTAACTCCTAGGTGGGCAGACAATCAGTATTCATGCCAAAGGGAATTAGCTATTCACTGTTTTCAAGGTGTTGTGGTCTCAATTCTGCCAAGTATGAACAGAATAATTAAAAAAAAAAAATTTAAAAAGACCAACAATATTGAAATGCAGTATAATATATTTTGAAGGCTTGGAAAAGAGGCATAAAGGAGCTTTTCAATCAGATAGTATAGACAAAAAGGTTTCAGAGGAAAAAATGGTGAGATTTTATAGGTTCATATGTAAGACAGAGCTTAGATACAGTAAAAGGTGTGGGGATTTGAATGTCACTGTCAGAGAGAAGAGCAGAAGTGTTGGGAGTGATGAAGGGTGGTGGTCTTGGGAAAGGGCACATGTTTCCCATACAGAGTTCCAGATGTTGGTGGGGGATGAAGAAGACTGGAGAAATAGTGAGACTCTGAAATAAAGAGATGCTAGTACAAGATGTTGGGTAGAAACAAAAGAAAGCAGAAGAGGAGAAGACTTCAAAGCACAGAAAAGATCAAAGTTGGAGGGAAAAAAGTGAGAGACTCCTAAAGGTGGCTGGGGCAACACTAGATATTCCTGTGAGGAGAGCTTTGGGACTATGATTTTGAAAATAAACTTTGAGGTAGCCCATCAAGTATTGGAGAACAAGAACTTGGCAAAGCTCATGTCAATACAGGGAAATATGGAAGGAGTTTGTTCCACTCTGCAAGATTGCAGCATGTGGAAGTGATTACAGGGATGATTCCAAAAGCATACAAGTGCTATATAAGAGAGCTGGGATAATAATATTCAATGAATAACATAATAAAGAGTAGAGCTGTAACCAAAGAAGAAAAAAAATATGCCAAGACCTGCATAAGCCTATTTTCTGAATAAGATGTAAAAGAAGAACAGCAAGTCAAATTGAAACCTTTCACTGATTTTGCTTCAAGTTTCTGTTGCTAACTACAATTCCTTTCTCTAAAGAAGTCCCTTGTTTCACCTTTAATCACTTGGAATATTAGGACCTGTAAAGGTGAAGTCAAAACTTCAACCATGAAAAAGATAAAGGACTTTGACCCCAGGTTCTGTGGTAAAAAAATTTAGAGGTTTTTCTCAGCAAGGAACTCTGGCATCATGGATTTTCTCTCTAGTTCAGGAAGGACACTAAGTTTAAGACCCTTTAATTTTTAATTTTTTTCTAACAAAAAAAAATCAAATAAAAATAAAGGAAAATAACCTCTAAATTTCACACTCAGAAAGAAAATTCTTCCTTCCAGCCAGTCAGGTTTCATTGTTCTCCTGTAGTGGCAAGACACTGTTCACCAGTTTGGCAGCAGTTACACGCTTCAAAAATTACATACCTGCTCAGTAGATGCTCAGGGTTTTATATTCAGGGGCCTTCAGTTCAAACCCATCAAGAGGACTCTCAAACACATCAAGAGGACTATCCCAAGTGTATAACTGCAAGTGGCTCACCTATTTAAAAAAAAAATTAATTCAAGCTACCTTTAAAAATTGCTGTGTGCCCACAGGCAGGCCTAAAGGTAAAGTAGCAATAACACTGTGGGAAAATAATACTCTTTTTTAGTGATAACTAAGGTTTGTACCAGAACTACTTAGGTGCTTAGTACCCCAAGAGAGAGAAATGTTATTACCGGAGAAGAAAGAAAAAACAAAAGACTGAAAAACAAACCCAAAAAACCCACCCTGGGCATTCCTTCCCAACTCTATTGTTTACAGCTCTGTAAACATTCCATATGGCTTACACCTCCAACTCTGCTAGGTATGGGAAAGTCACAGCAAGCCCAACTCCTGCAAACCCCGATTCTGACCCAAAATTCACTTGCTGCCACGCCAGTCCCATCGTACACACCTTGGAGATCACCCCACCCTTGCCTTGTCCCAGGTTAGGAGCGTTCCTGTGTTACCTTGCTCTGCTCTGGAGCCCCAGGCTGGCCACTGGCAGTTCAGGCTCCCAAGCTCTGCAAGATTTCCTGCAGGGCTGCTCAGCCGATCACCCCGGCCGCGGCATTTTATCGGCGCCGCACGAGGTGAGCGCGGACACGATAAGGAAGCGCTAAAAGTCAACGAGGTGCCACTGACAAGGACTGGAGCTGGGCTCGCGCTTCCCCACGGGACACGTGTGTGCTGACACTGAGCAGCCCAGGCTCCTTCTCACCAGCTGCTGCCTTGGAAGGAGGCACCTTTCACCCTCTCTTCCCCGTGAGCTGCCTCTTGTCCATCCATCCCATCTCCAGTGTAAGCTCTCACACCAACCCTGCAGTGAACAAATTTTTTGGTTACGAAAAACCCATGGGGTCCTTGATGCCTTAAGTTTTAGCTTTTATATTTTTTTAGATTCTCTGCTGTTTTGGTGGGTAGTTTTAGGTTTCATATAAAGTGCTAGTAAGCTCTCTTCACAGAGTAGATAGACGAAACAATTCCTTCTCTAGCTCGATACCAAGGACAATTTTCAGGCCCATAAACAAAAACAAGGGTGAAGTGAAAAAGAAAATCAAGGAGGATGGAGCTTCATAACCTGAAGCTAAAGCTTGACAATTGACTCCAATATGCTAACGGACCAGAATTTATAAAAGTGTGAAACCTTCTGATCAGTCAGCCATATTTTGTGACCATTTTGGGGGCATCTTGAGTGTGGTCTAGCTGGACTCTTGTGCTGCCTAGGCTTACCACTGAGGTCTTTTAATAAATCCCTACTTTATCCTTTTGTTCCATCTAGTCTCTGTTCCAGGTCAGCCTCCAGAAGGCATTATCCTCAGTGAGCACTGAAGAGATTTTTTGTTGCTCAAACATGCTGATGGATATGTCCCCTGGTTGCTTTGTTCCTGCCCACCATTTCCTCCCAGGGAGGAAAGATTTGCTGCCTGAAGTGACTTCTTTCCCAGGCAAACACTCCCACATGCCTGGAGCAGAGCCCCCAGCAGCATGCCTGGCATATGCCCCACAGAGATCAGCCCCTGCTCAGGCAAGCCCCAAGGCCTGAGAAACCTGCTGTGACTAACAGCTTGATTAGGACCTAAGACTTTTTACACCAGATTTTCAGGGGAAGATGAACAAGCTTGTGAGAAATTCATTTCTGTTGCGCACCCAGAGTCCCTGTGCAGAATCCCACAAAAGAAAACAAGGTTTAACCAGCTCACAGGGCATTATGTGCTGTTAGAGCAAAAACATCCTGGATCCATCCTTGCCATAGTGACCATTAACTCCACATGTTAAGAGCAGAGACAGCCCAACTAGCCACAGACTGATTGAAGTGAATCAAAACAACATAAAACTCAGAAATCTGGACCCAAACATGTACCAAGGACACCCCCACTACTTGGACTACCACAGGTGGGGCCCAGTGGTTCAAGCACTACTCTGGAGAGAAACCAACTCACCACAGCACTGCTGCTACCAGGCTCTGACACACACCAAACCCTCCCAGCTTCCATAAGAAGCCAAAGGACTGCCTTGTATTCCCATGGGGTGGGTGTGGTTGGCTCAGCTGCTCCCTTTCCCAGCTGGTGCCAATGAAGCTCTTATGAGCAGCCTCAGCACAGACACCCAGGTCTGAAAAGAGGTGTTCAGTTCACCTCTAGAGAATCCTCACCTGTGCAAGGCTGAGCTGCACTGAGCATTTAATCAGCCCAGCTGTGTGATCCTCTGGCACCCTGAATTTACATTGAGAGAAAGAAGAGAGAGTCACTTTTTCTTGGTGTGTGCTTTTTGGAAAACACCTCCTGAGATATCCATGCTTTCTGTTTCCTCGTTTTCATAAAGACACCATGGGCAAAGAGAGATTCTCCCCACTCCCTGAGATCCAGTACAAAAACACATCTCACCAATGTGCCTCACAGGCAGTAGCAGGACAAGCAGATCATCCTGTTCACTCCCAGGACACCAGGCACGTAGAGTTTAGGGGTGAGAGCTTGGTGTTTGGCCAGGCCAGCCCTCCCCATGCCATACCATGCTTGTGTTGGCAGGCACCACTTCCCGTGCTGTGAAAAACACATCCAAGGCTCCCAGGAGACTTAAACACTCAGGGATATCGCTAAAGGGAGATGTTTCTTTCCCAGAAGAAACAGATTTCCTCTGTGGGAACTCTGTCACACACTTAAATGTAGATGCTGACCTGTTCATATTTGCACAGGGGGAAGAGGCTGTGATAGTATCTGTAATGTGTATTGCTGTAGGGATATCTTTGAACAACAATCAGGGACTACGTGCAGGAAAGGCCCTGCTCAAATATCTTGCAGATGCTATTTCAGCTTAATTTGAAATGATTTCTCCATTGTCTGTAACTTCTGTTTCTCTCCCCACCCCTACCCCTCTCTCTGACTCCTGAGAGGCATCCCCAGCACCTGATTCCTCCGTGCTATCAATCCTCAAGCATTTTAGTCGAGAGCCTAGCAAGCTCCTCATGGACTCCATGGCTAGTGGCTGAAGGTCTGCCCCCAGCCCCAGACAAGGGCAGCAAGTTTGCCAGTCGGGCAGGCTTCCCCCCAGCATTTTCACAAGCACTTGCTTACCTTGTTTGAGCTTCAGAGAGTTCAGTTTGGGGTGAAGGGTAGGTCAGCTCTTATCTCCTATCTGCACGCGCAAATGCAACCCTTACCAGTTCCCTCTGCAGCTCCCACAGTTCCTGCCCGGCAGCACAGCCAGGACCACACACTCCCCCTCTGCCGAGGCCTTTCCAGTGGGAGGCAAGCAGGGCCAAAGAGCCACAAAGAGCCACAAAGATGTCCAAGGTACCCCCCAGCCTTGAGAAAACTCCTGAAGGCCTCTGAGCTTTCTCCTCCGCATCCTCCGGTGCAGGTGAAGGAGTAGAGCCACGTTTTCCCCTGCCCCACTCCAGGCAGGTGAGAGGAGCCCTGGGGGGATGCTCAGGGATGACAGGAGCTGAGTGAAACCCCCAACGAGGATTCTGCAAGGCCCAGTGGGATTCAGAGATTTCAAACAGCCTTGCTGGCCCCTTTCTCCTTCTGGAAAATATTTTTAGTGCATCTGAGGTGGATTCAAGAGCTTGAGCTACTGGATCTTGCAGTTTGTTTAAGCAAATATCACTTCTGTCAATTTTCCAAATGTCTGTTCACACACAGACTGTCTTAGCATTCTGCCAGGGCTCTAAATATTCATCTATGGAGAAATTTTCTGGGAACCTGTGCCCGCATCCCTGTCTTGTTTTCTGACCATTTTAAAACTAAATACATAAATACAAGCCCACATGGAAAGGTGGGTGTGAAAGAGTGCATTACCTAAAGCCTTGCAGGTGTGTGTGACTTAGGGTGCCCTGCTCAGACCACAGTCACCTTGTCCTGACCACAGCACATCACATCACACTCAGCTCCAAGTCCAAACTAGCGAATCATATCCATATCCCTCACTGCTGCAGGCCACCACAGGACAAAGAGAGCAAAACTGAGTGGGGGTGGTGTGGGAAGGGAACGATGGAGCAGGCAGAGACACTTGGTCCAGCGTGTTTTCTTTCCTTCAAGATAAAACTTTACCCCAGTCAAATGAGAAACCAGGAACAATGCAGGAATTTTAAAGAGGCCCGAGCTGCCACCTGACTCAGCGTCTAGGCAGGATATCGATTAGCAAGGCCATTCTTTATTCCTCTGCTATTGTTCAGGACCGGCCTCCTTCATGACAGCAACAGGCGTGGGAACACAGCAGCTTTGGTGTTAAAGAGTGCTTTTATCACTGAGCTGAAGAGAGGGGTCTCTGGGAACCAGAGATGATTGTGTCTGATAGTCAAGGGAATGCATTCAAAGTGGGAACCTTATTCTGGGATCTCTGAGGTCCTGAGGTACACCAACACCACTCAGCACATCCCCCATCCACCATTTCTACTGAGCTGTGTTCAGGTTCTGGTGAGTTCAGAGAGCTGCAGGAAGAAAGCACCTCTGCCTGCTAAAAAATCTTGGATTTCTCCTTGAGCTGAAGTAGCTGCCGTGATGGCTGTTCCTGCCAGACCTTGTTTTTAAACACGCCAGGTTGAGTTCTGTAACTCATTTGGCACGGCACAGAGAACAGGCTCACCACCAATGTCCTTATTCCTCCTCCTGAGTAGGTTTTATGCAGGGTTTTTTTGCAGGATGGGCTCCAACCTGCAGTAGCTGCCACAATGATGTCAGTAAGTGAGGGCATCTCCTCCTTGTTTAACAGACCAAACTACTGTAGTGTGTTACACATCACTGCCACTTAAATCTCCCAGCTGCCTGCAGCCGACCAACAAGTCAATACAAGTCCCCACCAAGTGAACTTCCAAACTTACACAGCTTCCTGGGAGCTCCAGGCAGGAATAAAGAAAACCTTTGGTTTCTTGGTAATTCTCAGTGCATTGAAAACAACACACCTAAGTACTTGACCACTTCTGATTTGGCTGAGTAGAGGACAAGCAGTGACCAAGAACCAGAATTTTGGTTTTCAGCCAGCCAAAATATTTCTGGCTGTCCACAAAGCCATACAGTTGGCTGCTGATTTTATATTCTCTGTAGATTTGTTCCTCGTTTGCAAAAAAATCTCATTTATAACCACCTTATGTATAAATGTGATGGCCTTTATTTTTACCTACCCTTAGGAGAAAATTTAAAAATGAAAGCCCTTCAGGTACTGACTGGACAAACATCAATATACAAATTCACTCCAAAGACACCCCAAATGAAAGAGCACAGTGCACTAGGGAGTGGATCTCCAGACACAGCATGTGCTCTCTGCAGACACAAGATATTTATTCCAGCATCTAGAAATGCTCTGCAACATTGTCTGTGTAAGAATGCACAGTTTGGTAATAGTGTGACTGCACTAATTTTTTCTGCAGGCTTTCATGCTCCAGCTTCATTCTTTCCACAAATTTTTCACCTTCCCAAAGTTGAAAAGCAGTCAGGAATCAGCCAAAATTCTCCTCCTCCATTCTGTGACAACCAGTCACAGTGGACAACCAAGCTAAACTTAGATGTTTAATAGCTGATGGCTTCCCTTCTCCAGAAAGCAGAGTTAGTGCACAAATACTGTTTTTCAAAGGTGATGGACGTGTTGTCTCAGGACTGACTGCCTCCCTGCTTGTACTCAGTGCCCAGCACTGAGCAAGCCATGCACAGCTTGGGAATTCTGAAGCCCAGAGCTGGGCTCATTCTGCTCAAGGAGATACCACAGACACAAAAGGCTGGAGCAACTTGGCTCTGCAAAAGCCAAACCTACTTCAGCATCGACCTGCACATCAGTCCAGAGCTACACAAAGTAGCTACTACATCAGCTCATCAGTTTAGCAAAGGTGTTGATTATGTCCTTACTGACTTATTTGGGCAGCCAGGAGTTGAGGAATCCATCACCTTATCCACTACCAAAAAGCAGTCCAGTAAATGCAGCAGGTTGCAATTTAAGGGGTCTAATTTTTCCTCTCTCCCTGAGCTCAAGGGTCATGGTCATACTTTCACTGTTTACTTTGTGACCTTCCTCTCCTCCCAAACCTAGCATGCTCTCAGACAGTGGAGGTCCATCTAAAACTCACAAACTAATGGGACCAAGGCACAGGTTCCAGTCTGCTCCCACTGCCATCAGTACTGTTGGACACTCAGCATGTTCCCTGACCTTTTATTCACAGGCCAGTGATGCTCTCCCAGGATGATTCAGCAGGTTGGCTTGATGAATAACAGCTCCCACAAGACAGCATGGACAAAAACACCCAGCTTGGGGTCTGAGGGAGGAAGGAAAGCCAAGGAAAGCCAAATGGACATGAGCTGTGCTGTATCAGTTGTTCTCAAAATGAGCACAGCAGTCTCTCAACAATATTTCACCTCCAGCAATAAGCCTCACGTTTGGGCAATCATGCCTCCCTTGTCATGGAACTGCTCACAAGAACGCTTCCTACAACCTTTTCCGTGAGGAGTTAAAGTTACCCTAGAGCCTGGAGTACTTAAAGATCATTGCACTTCCTCAGCCAGTGCAGCAGCTCATATTCCTCCCAGGGGTTTCTGCTGCTACCGCGCTGCTTCGTCTCCTGGCCATTTTACATTTTTCCACCACAGGAGTCCAGGCTACAGCCCCTGCAGCACTTGTGCCATGGTGTCTCAGAGCAGGAGAGATGGCTCTTTGGGACAGCCTCAGGAATCCCCTGGAGCATGAAAAGAAAGATGTCAATCTATGAGGCACTTCAGCAATTGAACAGGAACTCAGAGGCAAGAATAGTCTGTGTGAAACCTGAGGACAAAGCATCCTGTGCCAAAGGAGTCTCAGTCTGTCCTGGTTTAGGGCAAGTTTGGGGAGAAACTTCCAAAGGGGCCCCTTCTAAGAGCAAACTCCCACAGCCCCTCCCCACCCCCACCGGTTCGGGAAGGATTCCTCGGAGAGAAGTGGAAAGAAACCTGTTATTTAACAGACAGAGCACCCCCCAACACACAAGATGGACAATCACCGTTCTGAAGGGATAACAGTTCAGTCTTTCTTTGGGGAGTGGTCGCTCTGTCGGTCTCTCCGGCGCTGGGCAGGCTGCTGCAGGACAGAGTGCAGACTCTCGGTGTTTCCCAGGTCCCGGTCCAAAGCAGGCTTGAATGATTCCACGAAGGAGAGAGGAGAAGGAAAGCAGTCCAGAAGAATCTTGGACTGTCTAGTTAAACTAACTAAAGAACTAAGCAGGAGTAAAAGCAAGCAAGCAAGCAAGCAAGCAGGCAAGCAAGCAGCAGCAAAAGCAGCGGCAAAAGCAGCGGTGTATGTCTGTGTCCCTCCAACTGTTATCTGTACACTGATAACAAAACCAAAACAAAACTTCCCCGAGCCAGTCTTGAAGAATATCTCCAGCCCAAACAGAACAGACGATTGGGGATACAAACCTCACAACATCACCCCAGGACACAGTCACAGAACAATATTCCAGGGAGAGCAAACAAATCCAGAATGCCTGTATCCATTTTTCAGGGCTCCTTCTTACTCAGAAAAGCCGGCCATGAAAAAAAGTTGATGCATTTATTTCTAACCAGGATAACCCAAGCAACAAAAAAAAAAGGCCTCTCTGATAGATATGGACCTAGGAAAGTAAATGAAATGTGTGTTAAAATATAGAAGAGACCTCCTCAATGAGCAATTTAACCCCCCAAATTAGGAATGTTATTGATGCCATGGGACATACATGCCTAGTATAGCACTACTTACCAGATACATACATCGTAGCTGTAGATACATTTGCACTAGTTATGATTTTGGTCATGTTCTTACACCTTTTCAGATGACTATCATATATTTTAAACAGTATCTGTGCTTTGGAATATGTCCCTTCATTGAATTTTTATTTCTGTGTTAGACTGGCAAATTACTTCATTAATTTTCTTCTTTTTACTTATTCATGATCTGTAACAAAGCTTCCTTCTCAAACCAAGGCCACTTGGCCCTCTGATCAGCCTGATCTGAGGATTTTTTTGAAAAACAACACAAATAATTTCTCCTTTTACTACATTTCTTGAAATCCTGAAGAAATTCTATACATTGATATGATTTACCTGTATAGAAGATGCTGCATTAACCTCGACCTGCTGCAGACCATCTGCTCACAACAACTTAAAATCACAGCATAATTCAGGTGGGAAGGGACATCAAGAGACTTCTTGTTATTTAATTTTATCAGCTGAGACCAGCCTTCCTTTTTGACACCAGTTCTTCCAGCAGCCCATCTTTATTTCCAGGCAGACTAGGAGTCTAGCCTGGATGGTGGCAAAGCTGAGGAGGAGTATATCTCAGAGGACAAATTGTTAGCAGATAGAGCTGCTTGGAGGCTGCTCTGGGTAATACAAGAAGCCTCAAACAGATCCAGAACTCTGAGGGCTTTAAGATGGCTTAAGGTACATCACTTTAAGAAGTGATGGGTCTTCTCTGCTGTATCTCCATTCTCCTTCACTGCACCTCACAGGTCAGTCCAGAATTAATTTCTCCATATTCCCCACACTGACTGTGTCACCACACTCACCATAGCTCTGCTCCAACAGCTGGAAATGCTGCAGGGCATTTCTGACCATCAGCCAGTTGGGTTCAGCCACTCAGACAGGGGGCAACAGCAGAAGACTAAAGGAAGCAAAAGGCCCAGAAATTTCCATCTTTGGAGAACTCCAACCATTACCAAGGCCAGATAATACTAATGTTGGCATCACATTAAGTTTCTTCATCTGCATCATCTTTTTTTTTTCATAGCTGAATCATATCACAGCTTTGAAACAAAATGTGAGTTCCCATGCAGGTCAGCACAGAGCAGATTGCCTGCACAAAGCAGGCCAGATACCAGTCCACAGATCCTCACTGACCTCTGCATGGATTCCTCTAAGGCTGGTCTATTTGCTTACACAGCTTCAGGCTCCTAGTTCACATCACTTTGGTAGCTGAAAGATAATTTTGCGTCATTCCTGTGCTGGAGTTTTCACATGGGCCCATTTTTCAGGGTGGAGAATAATTCTTTTAAACTTCTTTTATACTTTATCAAAGTATCTTTTTTAATGCAAGAATGATCAGAGTTCTGAGAGGAGGAGGAGGAGAAATTGAAAGTGTTGCTCAGGTGGAAGGAAAAGTTGTGTGACCTGGATTAGAAAGAATTTGACTGGGAGACTGGCTTGGATTTGTTTAGACCTACCAGACAGAAACGGGAGAAGAGCTTCTCTTAGAAATATTTGGGAGAGGGTTGTAGGAGTTCTGGAGAAAGCACCTTATGGACAGCCACAGAAACTTCAGGAGAAACATTTAAGTGAGGTTCAGATTTGCCCTAGATTGCAGTTCTTTGAGAGTTCTCCAGCTCTTAGAAATCTGAGGGCATTAAGGCATCAGCCTCCTCTCTCTAAGGCAGCATTTCTCATGTTTTCCAAACAATTTGGGAACTGCAAATTGGTGCAGATTCCTCAGCTCAGTAATTGTGGTGTTGCCTCAGCACTTTTCTATCAGGATTCTTCAAAGCCCTTTAGATTCTCTCCCCAAATGCAGCCATCTATCCTCCTCCAAGAAATCCCAGACCTTACTGATTATTACCAATAAAATTATTGATGTTGGAAATGCTGATACAGGAAGATGAGGCTATTTAGGAACATTTTACCAGATGCTGGTTGAGCGATACTGCATCATTTCATGCAGCACATCACAAAACCTCTTTCTTCCCTGCTGTGTTAAATTGTTACTTTCCCTGAGGGAGAAACACAGTTCTTCACAAATCTGGCCTGAGAGGAAAGTGGGAAAAAAGTGTGGGAGTAGCAGACAACATCAAGGATTCCCATTTTCCTATTCTCTGCTTTTTGTGAGCAGTCTTGCGTGGCTTTTAACCACTGCCACTCGTTTTCTGAAGTGCTCTTTCAGTGGCCACATCCTGTGCTATCTCTGGTTTGGTGACAACGCTCCTAAATACTGAGAGCATTGTCAGAAAAATCAGTCTTGGGCTCCTCTTGGGCTGAAAGAACCAATTTACTGCTCCCTTTCAACAGGCATAGCATAATTATAGGAAGTCCCTATGCCACATCACATGGGTATCACATGCAAAAGCCATATATCCTACTAATGTGCACTGCTTAAGCATCTCTGTTTCTCACACACAGAAAGATGAAACTGATCACCCCCAACCAGGAATAAAATTGCTTATTATTTTGATAGCTATTTTTTCATATCCCAATTGAACCTGAGGGGTAGTTTTAAGAAAAATAAATTTCACATTTCTCACCAAGAAGCCAAACAGAACTAACTGCAAGATTCAGAACAAAACCAATGAATTTATAGCTGCTTCAATTTGTTTCAATCAAGTTTAAATATTTCCTCCTTTTCCGCCATTTCAAGGAAAGCCATAAACAGCAGCAAGCTAACACAATCTTGTCTGACATCACTTACTGGTCAAATTTTATCCCCAGGTTTCTGCATGAGCTCTTACAGGGATTTTACCACAGTGCAAGCCCATTTTGACAACATCTGTCAATCACTAAATCAGGGAGATAAAAGCTATTAACCCACAAATGAAATATTTCCGTACAGCATTTCTGCTGTACAGAACACAACATTTCTGTAGCAATTTTGGGGATAGTTTTTCTTAGGTGTCCTCTGGCCATACTTCATCTTTGCCTCCTCTTACCATTAAAAACAAGAAGCTCCAGCATGCAAAGGACCCAGTGAGAATGCAGTGCCTGGATTTATATGGAGCAGGGCATCATATCATACTATGTATGAGCATCAAGAGAGGATCCAAATGAAGTTAAATGGAAAGCTAAGTGGGGAAAGCCTTGTGTTAGGCCACTAGCAGGACTTCAGTCCTCAAAGAACTCCCTCACCTCCTCCCCACTCCTTGTAGCTTTAAACATGAGCTTGTGGCCACCTGGAGAGCCAGCAGGGCTCCTGGTATGGCTGTGGGAATAAGCCAGGGCACCACTTCCTTGGCTTTGTGGCTGCAGGTGGCTCATGCACACACCTGTTTCCTCTACAACTTCTCACTCTCTGGGCAGAGCAGGGGCTGGTAGACAGACAAAGCAGGAAACCCAGGTGTCCAGAAAAACAGTTAAGGAGATTCCAATTCAATCCTTCACCCTTCCAGAAAGCGAAGCTGGGTACAAAATCTTTTCCGAGCTTTCCTCTGACAAATCCTCAGGACACCACGTGCCTGATGCATGCCTGTGAGAGGATTTGCTTTTATTCAGCCACACTAAAGTGCAGCACAATGGAGCAGGACTGCCTGGTTCTCTCACTTATGGCACACTTTGGAGAGGAAAGCTCCTTAAAAGGCATTTTCCCTGCCCCACAGCACTGCTGGGTTTGTGAGCTCTTGTACACTCAGGGATATTTGGTCTTCTAGTATAAAATGTACCCTTCTAATCTGCTTGGGCCAGCAGTGTCTTCCTGTCCCCCCACCCCACCCCATTTGCTGTGATTTACTTTACAGAAGGCTTCAGAATCCAGCCAGCACACTTCACAAAATTGGTGGGAAGAATTATGATTCATGGATTTTTTCAATTAATCAAGTTCTTAATTTTACCCAGTAGGTCATGCCTTGAGATTCTTGCAGACCATCACAAAAGAGAACAATCTGGCTGGGAGCAATAAGCACCATCTGAGAGTCCTTCCATAACTCAGACTGTTTACTTTTCAGTTTCACTCACCATCATCCAAGCACATGTCTCTTTTCCCTCAAATCCTTTCAGCTGTTTCTTCCTCTGAAGCTGACTTCCAGGGAAAGCTCTAGAGATCTTTGCCTTCAGAGCAGATTCAAGCCCTGATTTCTCTTCCCTCTGTGGAGAATATATAGAGGAGATTGAGATCCTCCTACCCCACAGCTTACTTTAGGAAGAGACACGTGCCTGTGAATCTTTCACCTTGGCAGACTTTTCCTAGAGCCTCAAGATTTACAGCTGGGATCTTGCAGCAGCACAACTCCTTAACTCCAGGATGAGAGAGGACATCCCAGGAACTTGGTGCCAGCACTGGCACCAAATGGCTGAATGTCACAGCCTTCTGGGCTGAGAAATCCCCCAGCAGCCATGTGTCCAGCAGGCTAGGAACTGCTGTCATTCCAGAAGCTTCTGAGAAACCATACTGGGTCCTGGAAGCAAAAAAAAAAAAAAGAAAAACAAACCCAAAAAACAAACAAAAAAAAAAAAAAAAAAAAAAAAAAAAAAAACCCAAAGTTTTTCAACAATCTACAGCATTTTCCAGTCTATCTACAGCATTTTCCAGTCTATGACATTTGCACATGGAGGGAACCTTACCCACACAGATGGCCCCAAGCTGTAACTATATCAAGGCACTCACATGACCAAGACTTTGCAGGATCTCAGCCTCAGGGGTCACCAAGTGTCCAGCAGGCCTGAGAGACTGACAAAAAGACTCTCAAAGCTCATATTCAGGATCAAAACACTGCTTAGTAGAACAAAGCTCAGATTAAATGATGCCAGCCCAGATGACACAGACCCCAAATCAGTGCAAATAAAATATTTTTCTGCTGCCAGAACACTATCATGCGATTTGCACGTGGCATCTCTTCCTGCAGAGGCTGTGAAGTTTATCCACTATCTGCCGTCTGCCTCGGAATTCCCCCAGGAAAGCTGGCCTGGCTGGCAGTGTAGGGTGCCTAACTTCCAGACTATTAAATTACACTGCAATCAATGCAGCTCAAGAATGCACTTAATTTGGAGTAAACACCTACAGACTGTGATGAGCTAGGATGCTGCATTGCTCAGTGCACTTCTTCGACTGATTTGTTCACCAAGGTGGTATCTCAGATGGACAGAAATTACAGAAACCTTCTGAAAGCTGCAAGGATAACTTAAATAAGGGGAAGATTGTTGCATTTAGATTAAAATTACCAAGATTCTAAGACCCAGTTTCTTAGGCCTTTACAGAGAAAATGCACTCAATTTGACTCTTTTATAAACACCGAACCTGGAGAAATAAAAAGGAACATACAAACCAAGATCTTCTATCACTTGCCAATACAACATGCATTATTGCCCCAGGCCTCAGAGAAAACTGCAGCTTTGCATTCCCACTTTTAGTTAAGCTAATGAGGAAAAGAAGGAAGAGAATTTTTGAGGTGGGCTCTTCTTCCTTTCATCTGAAAAGTGGTTACTGAGCTGTGCAAAGCCTGTGTGCATAGCTCTGCGAGCTCAGTACCTCAGCGCCTGAGTTCCTAGAGACTACACTGCTGAAAGGAGAGGTGAGTTCTTCCTATACCCCCCTCGGAAGCTGGTTAAACACTCAGTTAGCAGAGGGCCCTCTGAACAAGGGATATGGCTTTGCACTGGGTAGAGTTTGCAAACGCTTCTCAGTTACCTGTTTTGTTCTCTTCTTGTTCCGCTGCAAACCGTGAAGCTCCTCAGGAAGGCTCAGGCTCGCAGACACTTTGTGACTCTCATGGTTTGGCTGCCCATTCTTCTCACCAGCCACATGCCAGTGTGCATTCAGTGACTTCATGGTGTGGCTGCTTTGGGGGAGCTGGATGGGGACAAAGACTGCAGCTGCTTCTGAAGGATATAAATATTTTTTGCAGTCGAGGGGCTCCAGCAGTCCAACAGGGTCAGGGACACCTGGGCTCTATTCCTGGCTCTCCTGCAGACCTGCTGTATTGTTTCACTCCTTTCAGTGGCTCTAAATGAAGATCTTTTCCTGCCAAATTTGTTTTCTTAGGTGTGAGGCTTGAAAATTTGAGCCACCATAAGGAATTTGGGGTGATGGGACTGGTTTGTGAATGCAAGTCCAGGCATTCATTTGATAACAAATCCCACAAAAGCCATTGCTCTGGTGAGCACCACAAATGGCTCACAGGCCAACCTTACTCACACCATTTACCAGTTAGCCATCTGCTCCCTTCAGATATTATTTAATGGCTTTCCTTTGTTTTCACTAAGGCCCGAACAGGAATGAAATTGTGGGTCCTTTAGCTAGCCCTTTTAAATAAATAGTCCTGCCATCACTCTAATAAGTTTGACAAGTTGGTCACAGGCCCTGGGCAGGAAGCTAATAAACTTCAAGTTGCTTTTCTATTGTTTTCCTAAAACAATTTGACTTCCTTTCTGATAGCCTCAAATTCCTTCAATAAAAATAGAGTAGCTGGGAGCCAGAGGAAGAGCTGAACCTGAGCCAAGTTGTGCTTACAATGCCGCCTGCGTAAGATCACATTTTATCCTGATCCACGAAGACCCTTTAAAAGAATAGCAGGCAGACAGCTGCCAGTGCATGTCAGGAACAGCTCAGGAGTGAGATTCCCCCAGCACTGGTCCTCCAGGCTGCAGGGGATGTCCAGCCAGTGAGACAGTGTCAGACCACAGGCTGAGCTCCTGGGAGCTGACAGGGTTCACTCACCCTGCCCGGAGTGTCATCCCTCAGACACTTCAGGATCTCTTCTGGGAGCTGAACACTGGCAGAGAGGAGGGCTCCAGCAAGACCAAAGGGCTGTGCTAAAGCTCACCCACCCTTCAGTCAGCTTCACCTGTTCCTCTCTCTACCTGTGCAGGCTCAGCAAAAAGAGGTAAAGGTCTGTTCTTTCTTTTCTTCTTTGGGAAACATATCTATGTATATTTGTATACACACATATTTCTGTCAAGCAGCACTTCATCCAGCAGGAAGTGCGCAGGACAAGATGAATGTCTGGTGGCTAGGTAGATGAGGACTCCTTGCTTTAAAATGACTTGCTGATCCTTTGGACAAATCCTTTATGCTCTCCATGGTCTAGTTCCTCCACCTGTAAAAGACAGAGAGTGTTTATAGGAGCTGCAATTTCATTATCATCTGCAAAGCACTTCTCAACTACTCAGAGATGCTGCAGAGTTGAGAAGTGGAAGCAGGAGGGGTGAGAGGGCCATACTTTGTTTCTAGTAACGTAAAGCTGACAGCTGAGCATTTACTTTGGGATAAATGGCAATTTCTCCTCAGTGAGATAAAAGCCTCTTCCATTTTTTCTTGCTGAAAACTTCACTGGCAAATGAGTCTGACACAGAGTGATATTTCACAACTTGCTGTTTCTTGTTTCCTCTTTTCTCATTCTGTGCTAGTATGGTATTCTGGGTTGGGAAGATGAAAACATCCATCCATATGGAATAATTTGGTGTTTTTTACTTAATGAGGAACTATAAAACTGTTCTTATACAGGGGCCTTTGCTATTCCTCTTCCCTTGGGCACAGCCTGTCCTTGGGAATTTGCCTCCCACTGGAGGATGCCTTCAAACTGTCTCCAGAGGTCTAATGCATAAAAGAGAACTTCCCTCTCTGGCCTTCTCTTTCAATCGTATCCATGCATGGGGACTTGAGATAAAATGTTTCATCAGGAAGGTACCACCCTTTGGTGCTTCAGAGAGGGTACTAGAGGTGCCTGTCCAGCATGGAACATTATGAAGGACCAGAATAAGTGCAGTGCTGTAGCCAGGCAGCAGAGATGAACCACTCACCCACTGCTGGGTGGTGTTTTTTTCTGAAATTTCCCAATGCAGTAAACCTGACGTCCTCCTCAAGGACAAAGTCCTCGGTAATGGCAGGAATGTACAAGATGTTTTCCCTTCAGACAATCTCTTTCAGTTTTCGCATCTCAAGAGAGCATCTAGCTGCATTTGAAACAGCCTTCCAGCAAAGCAAGATGCTCTGGGAACACCTGTTTTATGTGAGGAAGCTCGCTCACACATGAGCTCTTGTCTATACTACTGCATATTTGCAGACCTTCTCCATGCATCGTCTTGGCTTGCTCTTTTTGTTTGTTTAAATCTCAGGCACAGAATGAATCCCTCCATTAAATATCCATGGGATCAATGCTGAAAAACTCATCACACAAACTCTGCTCCAGATTTACCTGGCTTTTGTATGCAAGGGTGCAGATCTGATAAGGCACTAAGGCAAGTACAGGAAATAGAATGAAAAAGGGACCTCTTGGCTTATCAGGTTCAATCCCTTTGAATAACGGGCAAGTATAAAACAAATGGCCTTTTCTAAACTTACTAAACTCTGTCCTAAATCTCATTAGGTTTCCACCTTAACTTGTGCTGCTAAAATGCTGTTCCAGCACCTCCTTGCCTGCTCTGTTGCTTAGAAACCTTCTGATTTTCAACCTAAATTCATTCATGGCCAATTTATATCTATTTATTCCTGTGCCACATTGTCCTTTAGCTTATGTAGCTCTGCTCTCTCCCGAGCACTTACTTTCCCAACCCCCAATTCCTAAAAGTATTTATAGGCAGCAAATCTCTCCTCTCTTAACCTTTGTTCTGCCAGACTAAGTAACTAAGCTCCCTTATAGTATTCACCCTGCAGGCACATCACGCCGTGATTTAATTACTTTGTGTAGCTGCACTAGCATGAAGCTCAGTGCAAAATAATTAATGCTGAAAAGCTCAAACTGGTAACACATCTATTTTCAAATCAGCTCAAATATCTCTGTGCAGTCACTGCTGTGACTGATAAGTAAACACGCTGTTGGCTGAGACACCTTCTGACCACCCCACTGCCTTCCTCTGCACCTGCTCCAGGCTGAATATCCTCCTTGCATGTGGGGAAGCAGCACTGCAAACACTGTTTTGGACAAGTGTCATCCTCTTGGACGACATTACTTCCACTCAATGCAACTGGAAATACTGCTACGTCCTCAAAGTTTGCTCGCCTTTTTCACCCCCATGTAGCATCGCTGGTTCCTCCTCCTTTGAACCATGAACTTTCCCCATCTTTCTCCATCTCTCCCTCTCCTGAGAGATGGAGATTCCTGTTACTCTTCAAGCAACAAGTTCCTAACGTGTGACTTTGCATTCTCCCACTTAACCTCACCTTGATCACTCCAGTCACAAGGAGGCTTCAGCTCTTATAGTGCCGAAATCCACCTCTGCCCTCATGATGCCTCCCAGCTTGGTTTCATCAGCAGTTTTCATTAGTATTTCTACGCTCTGTGCCAAGGTAATTAACAGAAATATAAAAAAAGATCAGTCCTAAGAGCAATTTTTAAGCAGCCTCACAGATAATTTCCCTTCAACCTATTAAGGAACTGGTGTATCAATTCTGTCAGTCTCTTAGTCACTCGAGGATTTATTTAATAACCCCTTGTCTTCTTCAGCTGAATCTTCTACACTAATTTGCTTCTTCTGGGACACCATATCATATGGTTTACGAAACTCCAGGTAGATAAGGTCTGCTATTTTCCTTTTACCTAGGGGGTCGGGAATCTTAATCCAAGAAAGCTCTTAAATTTTGATCAAAAGATAGTACATATTGTTTATTTTCCCTTTCCCTGCCATTTTTTTCCTGCTTTCCTTCAAAATGCACTGCACAGCATCACAAACTGCTGTGATCTGCAAGCTGCACATGGCAAGCTGTCAGCTGTTCTCCTCATTCCCACTGTCTGGGGGAGCATTCTCTTCCACTTGCCCTCCTCACTCAAGTCAGACAAGTTTTGCATAACAGGCTCTTGGGGAGGGGAGTCAAAATTCTCCCCTGCTTAAGATTGAGCAAACCAGTTATTTTACTAGCTGCGGGGCTGGAGGAGCTGCCAGGACACCCCTGTTTTCCCTTGAAGAGGGTGCAGTAGAGAAGAGATGACACATTGAGGGGCTGGCTGAAGTATCCATACGACACTTCTACTCCCCTTTCCTTCTTTTGTCTCCCTGCCTGCCTTCTACCATTTCCTTTTTGTGCATCCAGTTACCACCAGCACCAAAACAAAAAGAGCTCATAACAGGTACGTCCTGTACATCATGCATGTGTTGGACAGAAACCTTCTCCCCCTACTTAGACATTCAGAAGAACCAGACTGTATCTGCTGGATTCAGGATTACCTCTGTATGCCACTCTGGAGCAGCACTTGGGTGGGAAACACAAAGGAGTGAGCAGGGAGAATCAGACCTGATGACCCTGAGTGTACAGCAAAGTGTCAGCCACAGAGGGAGGTGAGTGTATTTCAGACAGCTCTCTCACAGGACCTGTCTCTCTACAGCATGTGAAAAACACTTGACAAGCCTTATCCCTAGCCTATACCAAAGCCATCTGTGAGCTAGACCTGTATTATTAACACCTTTTTTTTGGACACTTCTACGATGAAGTCCTTGACAATCTCACTGGCATAAAATCAACATGAGTTTACATAATAATGCTTCGTGGAAATCAATCTAGAAAGACAAAAAGCTGGAATGGTATTCTCCTTCCTGTGAATTTCCATTGCAGATACACAACGGCCACACAGGAGAGGGAGAAACAACTCCAGAAACATTTCTGTTTTCTTAAAAGCCACAGAAGGGCTTTCAATAAAGCTAGAAATGAAGCAGCAGATGATTGTACATGTCTCCATACCAGGAGGTTACTGAGCTGCTGTGAGAATTTACTGTACACTCTTTGTCCTGCATCCTGCACTAACCATCAGTAAAGATACAGCCCTCCCAGAAAAGAGTTGCACTCCTAACTTCAGAGTGAGAGTGTCCACATAGGAAATGTTTCCAGAAGTAGCCTCTGCACAGAACTGTCCCTTTGTGGACTGGCCTTCAATCTTTTGACTAAAGGAGGTATTAAATTAGTGGGAGAAAAATTATTACAAGAGCTGCCAGTGTTGTGTTTTAGTCACTGAACTGCTTTTGTTTCATGATCTGCACTCATTGATGCATTGAGACCACCAGCCAACATTCTGGGTGGGAGATATCTAGCCTGGGAAGGATTGCTGGAGGGATAGCCACCAAAGCTTGTGGCGCAAGCAAGTTGGTTCTCAGGTCAGCAGAGTATTCTGTGCAAATCTCACTCTCCTGCCACCGGCTCTTAACCAAAGCCAGAAGGCATCTCTGATTCTGCCTTCTCACTGGGCCATTCCTGATGTGCAGGAATCAGAGGCTCAGCTTGACACATACATGAAATACAATACTTTACTTCATGAAATACAATACAGTGCTTCAGACACTTGATATGTCAAAAAGATTTTTAAGAGAGGCCGAAATGCTCATGTGTCTAACTGTGTGTGCAGGGCGGTGGTGGTAGGGTGGTGTGACCAAAAACACCTCTCTTGACAGGCAGGTTATTCCCTATTTATCAGTAAGGGGGCACGTAAAAAGTCCATGGGAAGGATTTGGTGCCTTCTAGGACAAAGCTGCAGCTGTGCTGAGCCCCTGGTCCAAGCCAACAGAGCAATTTCTGGGTGATTTGAAGAGGTGGAAGACCCTGCTCCACATGAACTCTGCTCTGACAGATTAAGCTTGAACGAGTCAGAAATACATCCTTTGTTGGTTGAATTGTCATCTGTCTTGCATGGAAAAAACTTTCCAGGGTCTGGCTAGTGTAACTGTGGGGCAAGGCTGTCTCTTTTCATTTGGGGAAGGCTTAGACCATAGAATGTTATCTGTGGGAAGATGTGCAAAGGAACTGTAGCAGCAGTGACTGGTAGGGACTGCGCAAAGCCAGCAGCGAATGAATCCTGTCGGCATGAGGAGGGTGGCACAGGGAGAGGCTGAGAATGGAGAGGGAGGAATGAGATCCATGGTCTTTAAAGGAAAAACAACAGGAAACCAGGTTTGAAAATAGAAAGATTAGTCTGGAGGGGGTGGGAGAGACAAGAAAAGTAGGTGAAGAAAGAAGAGGGGGAAAGGCAGAGAGGCAGTGGGGAAGACAGAAAGTGACACAGACAGGGGGTGGAGAAAAAGAGAGGAAGAGAGAGAGAGAGAACCATATGAAAGGAATAAAACGAAGCAACTGAGGAGAACAAGGAGTTCAACTTAACTACAAAAAGGGAAAGTGCTAAAGCAAGGAAAGGAGACTGAAGACAAGACCCTGGAAATCAGGTAAGCAACCATGAGGGGGAAATAATAGAACTGCAGAAGTGCTGATGGTAGATCAAGTTATTACACTCAAGGGGAAAACAGCATGAGAGGAAAAAACAGATTTGGAGAGGCAGGAAAAGAATAACTTAAGAAATAACTTAAGAAATTTGCTTTTTCTTTCATTTTCTCTTCAAAACATTCCCACTAGTAACATGGTGGGCTTGGGACATTTTAAAAATTAAACTGTTTTGCCACCAGCAGCTACAGAAATAACAAGTAACTTCCTTGTGATACCTATAGATTCCAATGTATAGGAAAGCATCATAAGAGCCCCAAACGTCCTCCCTCAGACTGTACAAAGTGCAAATTGACATTTCTGTCAGATCCCATTTCAGCATGCTGTCAAGCTGCTCGGGGGGACCGTGGGGAAGGCAGCTCTTACCTAGGAGAGGCTCTCGGGGTATAAACATTTTATCAAAGTGTCTGCATTAACCGCCCACGTTCTGAAGTGCGCAGGACGCTTTCAAAATATTGCAGCTTCTTTTCCTTGGGAGTATTGTGCCCTGGCTGGTCTGCGACATGGAGCCTGGGAATGTAACTCCAGTGTAGAGAAGTGCCTTGCTGGTATCTCGCAGTCACACGTCCTGTGCGCGCCGCCAGGGAATGAATGCCTTTCTCCTCCATCCCCACACTGCCCGTGGCAGCCTCGGCAAGGAGGCATGCAGACCTGAAGGGACAAATGTCCTCTCCCACACCAGCAGCTGCTCCTGCTTCTTTTTATTTGCCTTCCTAATTTTTTCCCCCATTTTTGTGCATGGAATAATTATGCAATTGCGCTTCCATAACTTAACATTGCTTTTCCAAAGAATGGCCCACCTTGAGAATATGGTACCCCTGGAATACACCCACCTGGAAAGAAGCAATCTCACTGAGTTGCTGAAGGTTGCTGACTAATTGCCACCTCAGATCTGTGGTGGCTCTTTTGATTTCCTGGAGGGACGTCTGGTTGCCCATTTGTCGTGTCTAAGGAGATTTGTGGCATTCTGGTTTTAACAGCTCAGGTAAACTGAGGCAGTCCCCATGTCCCTCAACCTTTAGAGGATCATATAAGTGGCTTTTCTGGACAAACTTCAGCTAAAAAACGCTTGTGCTGAATGAGCCTTAAGCATTGAACTCTCCCTCCATGATAATAAACCCATCAAAATTCCTTGGTGAAGCAGTGTATATGAGAGTTTTCCCCTTCTACTGACTATGTGTTCCTCTCCTTAAAGAACTTCATGCATGTAACATATATGTGCTTATGTGTGTGCAGCTAGGAGCAGCTTAAACAGTTATTCAGAAGCCTCACAGTATTCAGCATTTCTACCAGGAGCCAAAAAGTTCTGCTTTTGCTGCCATTTTAAGCATCTACTCTGAGAAGAGCACACATTTCTAACTTTGTTCCCCTTTTCCTTGGGAGCAGAGCAGTACTTTAGGAGAATTCCTGAGGCTTCAGGGTTTAAAATACTCATCAGGCTCTGGTCTCTTGGGAACTATGTTAAGTATTCCTGTTGCTATAAGTATTTGGGGTTGGTTGCTTTTTATTTATTTTTTTTTTTTTGTTCCCACTCAACAGTATGTATTATCACAGTATTTTTAGTATTATAGGGACATTAAAAAATTTAAACTCTGACAGAAAATACAGAACTTCATACCTTAGCCTCTCTTCTCTTTCTGACCTTCAGACAGATTTCACACATTCTGCACACATTTGCCCATTTTCTGACTTATCTCTCAGCATTGAAAATAGACAAGGAGGAATGAGTAATTCAGCACTACACTATGTCATTAGGGAGCACAGTTTGGAGACTGCTTCATGCTTTAGGTGCTGTTGTATGAGGCACAAGGATAGAGGCTTAAAATTAGAAATAACTCCCAGAAGACAACAGAAAGACTTCAATATTTGGGCTAAGAATTCATAAGGGGGGGGGGAATCAATTTTATTGCTATTGACAAGCAACGGAGAGATCTCTGTGAACAATACTCAGCATGCTAACTCTTCTCTTAAACAAAGAAATATTCATGCCACACAGCATGCAATGAGCAGAGAGATGTTCTCTTTTAAGTCTCTCTGGTGTATCTTTGAAAAGGGGTCAGGGGGGTTTAATGTAAGAACTACGGGGTTTACACTTATATTTCTGCCTTTCTCCATTTTTTATGTCATTATGGACATGCCTTGAGAATGGCTGAGAATTTCCACATGAAACTGCTCTCTCTTAGGAGCAGGAAAGCTGACAGATGCCTTGGTCAGGGCACAGGGTCGCTCAGAAAGTGAAGCAGCTTGGCAGGGGTGACACCTGCAGAGCTCCAGGGTCTTCTGCTGCACTCAGATGTCTGGTAAAGAAAGGAAGGAACACTGGGATGGGAGAAAAACTGTCTCCAGTTTGTAATCAGATAAAGCTATCCAAGAGGACCGGGGTTAATTCTTGCTTCTTAGCCCAATTTACTCTGTCATGATGAGGCAAATCACTTTAGCCACGTTTCCCCACAAATGTCCATTTCTTGTCTTTTGGGTATCTGACTTCTACATGTGGTGCAACTGGTGGAAGTGATAAACTCTCCCACTGCAGCACAAACAGGACAGAGCTGTGCTTTGAATACACATTATAAACTGCTAAGTACAGTGGAAAAAAAAGCACCAACAGATTAGCCACATCACCAAAGAGCTTCCAAAATTAATGAACAGTTTTTATCTTAATCTCTCACTGCCTTAGTTCCTCAGCTGCACAGCTGATCTAATACCATCTCCTCACCTCTGGGTGGTAATGAAAGTAAGTAGATTTATAATTGTGAAGCGATCAGATACTGTTGTGATGAAAGCCATAGGAAAACCCACGAGGAAACTAATAATTCTGCCTTTAGAGCTGGACTTGAATAATGTACAGTAAATGAGGCACAGGCCACCCACTGAACAATGGGGAGAAAACAAAACATTGAATAGCTGCTGTTCAAGAAAGCCCCCGCCAGGCTGGCACAGAACAAGGCAGGCATCCTGTGCAAAGAATGAGGTGACAATGTGAGGATGTGGTTAAGGACTCTAAGAGGCACAGGCACAAAGAGATTGAATTAAGATTACTGAGAACAGTAACCCCAGCATTTCCTAACTCCCTGCTGCTGGGCTTTGCCAGTTCAGTATTAGTTGGTTTCAAAGGGGACTGTATTTTTGTGCATATATATATATGGTGCATACACCGAGTACAAAAAATAATCTGCTCACATAGCAAGGATACAGCAATGAGGCTGCAGTGTGAAAAGAATCCTACAGATTTTTGGAAAGAAGGAAGAAATGAGATTTGACAAGGTAGTAATAAGTGGGAAAGAGATAGTCACTGAAAATTCCCTCTTTCTAAGGCTGAAAGAATTAGCAATTTTGGTACTGTATAGAGTTAGCTGGTCAAAACTGCCAAAAAACTGAGGCACCACTCTCTGGGGGAGCTTGACTGTAGGGAAACCATGGGGAACTGGTTGGATACTGGAATGATAGGCAAGGAGATACTGGGGTGGGAGAAAGGAAGAAAGGGTGGGAAAAATCGGAATGAGAGCTCTCTCCTTCTCCCATAACGTCTCCAGTCAGCTTTATTTCAACACTATAAAGAGTTGCAACTCATACAGTCTGTGAACGAGCCTAAATTCACATAGGCAGGTTTAATTGCTGCTATATTGTGCCCAGTGTGAGGCCTGCCATCACTGCACACCTCCTTACACCAGCCTTCCCCACAGACTGAGCAGTGCTTGAGACCACCTTCTCTCAGCAGGGCTCAGGGACAGCTTTTACTACAGCAGTCCCCAAATCTCCCAGCTTGTTTTTGTTTTCCAGAGCTCCCTATGCCCTCTTTGGCTATCTCCTCACCTCTGTTTTGCCCAATTTAGTATCATCTGCAAATTCATACAGATCAGCCTCTCTCTGCAAAGAGAATGGTACTGGAAAGAGCATCAAGTTTCCAGCATTTACATTAGAGAGAATTTATGTTGGGGTTTTTTTCCTAGCAAAAAGCACAGTGACCCTTCATTTAGTTTATCCCAAGTCCAGTTTTCTCACATCAGTTGTGGTGTCTAGGGATCCACATTTCTCTAAGGCAAGAAGAGAATCCCAAGAGAATTAGAAGATGCTCCCTGCATTTTAAGTGTAAGCCTGGATACCTGGTTATCATGTAACTATTTGATGCCAGCTTTTCAAAGACAGTGGGATGAATTCATCCCTCAGCTTGACTCATCTGAGTTCAAGGTCTCTTCTGTTCTTGGTCTCCTGAGACTACATCAGGCAGAGCTTGGCCCTAATATTTGGATATATGAAAGCACAGGGGGAGGAATAGCATTAGATGTTCTGGACAGACAGCTAATAAAAATTCAACTGACTGGGCTTCAGCCCAGTCTGCAGCTTCCACCATCACTTCAGATGAAAATATTCTACATATTATTATCATCTGCGTGTGTAACACATCCCTGATGTACACACTTGAAGGTGTTGAGTGATTCCCCTCTGTCTGTGTCCCTGTGTGCGTCAGGGTTGTGTGCCTGTGTGTGTAGGAGGTGACGGGTCATTCAACTCCCTTATCTTCTCACCCACTCCCTTTCTCGTGAACTCTGAGATTTTCCACATTTGGAGAGGAGGGGGAAAGCACACCTCATCAAGGAATAACAAGCTGTCTGCAACTACAAGTAGGACCAGTGGTCTGGATACCAGTATGACCCTTCCAGAAATTACAGTGAACTTGGGAGGAGCAGAAAGATAAGAAACATTGGATGTCTGTCTTCTAGGACAAGAGCTGTTAACACAGAGCTGTTCTCCATGAGATTTCAGCTCTGGAGTCAAAGTCACTCTGATACAACTCTGTCTCAACACAGGACTTCAAACCCAAGAAACTAGAATGGAACCTATGCAAATATATAAATTATTTTTCTTTAAAAGCATCAAAAAAAGTACAAAGCTATTTATTCCATGCTCATTTGCAGATCAGAGTTACAAATCTGGCTAAAGAACTGGCCTGGTTCAGGCAGAAACTTATCACAAGCATATGCATGCACATATGAAGCTAGATGATGTTTGGACAAAAATGCCTAACAGTTTGTTACTTATCTATTGTATAGATTCTTCCATAGGAAGGAGCCAATGCCAGTAAATTCTGAACAAAAAGATACCTGCTGAGGTGGGCTTTTAGCATCACAAATCCTCTGTAATCCAAAGCACTGCACCCACTTTGCACAGTGCATTTCTAACCCTATTCATAATCTAATGTTGTAAGCCACATGTCCCCACAATGCAAAATAAAACAAAACAAAATAACAAAAGAAAAGAAAAGAAAAGAAAAGAAAAGAAAAGAAAAGAAAAGAAAAGAAAAGAAAAGAAAAGAAAAGAAAAGAAAACATAACAAAACAAAACAAAACAAAACAAAACCAAAACAAAACCAAAAAAAAAAAAAAAAAAATCCTCTGGTTCTGCCAGGTGTACCTGCTATAGAAGGGCAGCAGGAGAGGGTTTTCTTTCAGGTAGCCAAGACAGTGTTGTCTGAGGGCATGGGAGAGAAGGGCTGTGGTCTGTAGAAGCAGATGTGCTGTAGAAGCAGTGTTGTATTGCTGTCATGAGGTTTAAGAGGCAGTGCTGCATAGAAAAAAGGACACAGCCTTGCAATCACAACCCCTGAGCTCTGTCCCCAAACTGTCTCTAACACAGTGACCTCAAACAATCAGTTTGTCCCATCTGTACCCCAGTGATCACCATCTGCAAGACAGAGGTGACAACATCTGCACTGCATGGGTTGCTGAGGCTACTAACAAGGGGCTGGAGATCCTTAAGGAAAGTAGCATTAACCAACCCCCAATGCAGAGCTTGAAGTGTCCTTCCTAAGTGCCTGCAGCTGTGAGTGCACAGCTGGGCTGTGTGGGCTCCACTCGTGTCTGTTCAGCCTAACAAGTGTCAGCACAGGGCAAAGATCTCTGCCCACACACCCACCATGATCTGTTGTGCCACAGGCTGGCCTGGACCAGCATGAGATGACACAGCTGGAGGAAGGAAAGCCACGAGCAATTCCTAGGCACTGACCATGCCCCAGCCGGCCTGGATGTCCCACTGCAATGTCACTGTTCACGTGCCCAGTACCCAGCTGCATTCAGTAGCTTGGAGGGGATGTACCTCTTGCATGGTGTCCACACACAGTCATGTGTCCTGAGTGTGAGCTTCGTAAAACATCCTGGGTCCTCCACTGCGTTGTGAAATCCCATTAATTCCCAGAGACACACATTTGTACCTCACTGAGCAAATCATGCACAGAGATTGGGCAAAAATGCAATGCCTTTGAATCTAATACTTTCCCCCTCCCTGGGAACTGTGCTTGCCTCACACAAAGGAGCCTTCTCTGCTGAGCCTCTCCACGTGCTCCTGGGATCTGCCACAGGGGAGAGAGGTGAGCCCAGCAAGGGAGAGGAGAAACAGTGTTATAATCAGACTCTCCACTTTATTTTAGAAACATCCCGCAGAGATGGCGACCTCCTGTCACCTTCCTTGTGGGAAAAGCTAGCTTGAAGTGTCGAGCTCAGCTATTTATATCACTGCTGATAGTCTCGCCTGTCTTCTAAAGAGGGGAAAACTTTCTTCCTAGTGACCCCCAGGGAAATAAACTCATATCAAGATGATTGCACAGGAACAGCCCTCCTGGCTCTCTGGTGTGGATTTGCTGGCTGCTCATCAGAGCCCTGGCTAGCTCCAACCAGAATGAGCATACTGATGTGAAATGCTTGCTCCTTCCAGAGCACGTGGCATCACCCAGAGGATGGGCAAAACTGCTCAGAGAGCAGCAGACGCTTCCCCTCCCGCAGATAAAGGCAGTGCAAAAAAGGAATGGCAGAGAGCAGCCCATGGCTGGCAAGCCAGCCTGGCGTACTAGCAGGTGCCGTCCCCGCCGGGGTATTTTTATCGTGGAATTTGGCAGTCACAAGGCAGCCCAGAGCTAAGCAGACTCCGTGCTTGGCCGGTGGGGTGATGCTCAGTTTTTCTCAGCCTCAGTGGCATTCCAGGTGATGATTGAGCTGGACTGGCCACGCCGCTGGGTTTGTGCCAAGTTGCACTGGTCTGTGTCACACACGCGTCTCCCGGTGCCAGGATCCCGTGACAGCACCAGCTCCCGTGTGGATCCAGCAGAGAGCTGCCAGCCAAAAGCATGGAAGGGCAGCAGCACAGCCCATGATTGCTCGTGAATATGCATGACCCTGCTGCCAAGACTGTCTTCTACCAGGTGCTGAGACCCTGCAAAAATACCCGGAGGTGTTTTTTGCCCAGTCGCACCAGAGTGAGACAAGATTTGTCCAACTGAGCCCAAACTAGAAATATAAAAGGCTGCAGATGCTCAGTCACTGAGAGGTCAAAGAATGTGAGGGCAACAGTAGTCTGGGAATGAGGAAAAGGAACTATATGGAAAATTCCCAAGAATAGTAAAGCTATGAAGAGAAAGGCTAGGTCAGGGGCAGCTCTGCATAGCCAGGAAAAGCTGTCAGGAGGTGACAATCCTTCTTTTCTTGCTGGCAGCAGAGAACTAGATGCTCTCAAAGACCCTTGGTCTGGTACTGCAAAAATAGCTCACTAGTAAGTATGAAATGTCTAAGCCAAAAATGCTGCTCTAAGAGGGAAACTCCTTCTCTTGGTTTCCAAAATCTGATCCCCTGTGGCCATCTACGCCCTTGCAGCAGCCACCTCAGCTCTCTACAGGGCTGTAGCAGGATGATCAGGAAGCAGCTCAGGGCAGTCCCTTCTTTAGACAGTCTGTGCAGGGGAGAGCAGAGGAAATGTCCCTATTATCTAGCCTAAGCCTCATGACTGCCAGCTTCAGATCCTTCTGATTTACGGCCTCTTGAAATGTTCTGTGCATGTGAGAGACAGGTAAATCACTGTTCTTCTTGCATCCGTTAACATTTTTTATTTCTGGATTCCTCTTGCGCTTATGTTTGCTTTACTTCGTGTCCTGCACATCCTGATTTTTACAATTTGCAAGTGTCTAGGCTTAGTAGCCTTCCCTGGGGAAAGCAAGTGATTGTAAAATCCCAAACAACCTGCACATCAGTTTGTGATTGTACTTCCCTGTGGCAGTAAGAAAAAACTCAGCCTTTGCACAGCCAGGGACAACTGTGTTAATATTTTCACTACCAAGCAAGGTGAAACAAGAAAAGGCATGTGTAAACAATATAACCTCACCTGGAAAAGTGCTGCCTTGTAAGGAATATTCCACACATACAGCTGCATTACAGCACAGTGATGTTGGACACACATAAACACTGAGCTGTAGGTAGCTGGTTGCCTTTCTGCCCTCTGGGGGGAAAAAAGCAAACACACTGATTTCAGTGCCACAGTCTGTAAATATTTCCCATCACTTATTTATCTGCCTGTATTTAATCCCCTGGTGCTCCTGGAATGAAGCCATATGCTAATTTCTCCAGAATGTAGTAACTGTACCACAGCCATTTCAGAAGGTAAGACAGACAACACAGATTCACCAGTTTTCACCAGTGCAGATGAGAGGAGTCAGGAAGCCCAGCTGATTTTCTGTGTAACTGCTCCTCCAGCTCTGGGCTGGCAGCAGCTCAAAGCTTCTGCATATGCCAAGCAGCCACCAGGATCTCCATCAGCATGATTGCAGCATGCCTGCCAGAGCAGGAAAGAGCCAAACCCCAGCCTTTGCTTCCTGTACATCCCTTCTCCCTGCTCACATGGCTTCTGACAGCTGGTGGGCTAGCAAGTGGCCACTGCCCTGTCTCCTTTCCTGGGCAATCCTCACCTTCCCCAGGGCAGCCCTCAACAGCACCAGGAATTTGAAGATTCCACTTTTGATCTTCATCCCATCCATCCTTGAAGCTGGACACAGCACAGGAACAAACGATGGGATGAATTATGGTGTGTGCTGCTACATTAAATTATATCGCTTACATAACTGGAAGAGGGGGTATTTTTCCCTCAACAAGTGTGTCTGTTCTCCAGCTTTTGCTCACAGGAAATCTACACAATATTGCTACAGTAAATTTTCAGCTTTTAACAGTGTCTGCTCTCCACAAATGTTCTTTGCACTATAAAAATAATTGGCTCCTAAAGACAGGACAAGGAACAATAAAGGAGAGTTAACAACTTGGTCCCTGTGGCTTTGGGATTTACCTTGACTAGTGCTTTTAATATTTCATTATGATGATTATTTTTACATTTACTTATTAAAATGCTATTTTCCAAAAGAATGACTATGGGAGGACATTAGCTTCAAGGTAATAGTGCATACTTTATAGCACCCAGCCCTTAACTCTCACCAGGGAAAGCTTTGCAGTGCCCTGGGAAGGTAAGTATGGTGAGCATAACTGGATCAAATGATTGCTCAGGCACTCCCACAGAGCCCCACAAAAGATGGATTAAACCCACTGCTCTTTTTTTATCCATCAGGTTAAGTGACTTGGCCAGAAACAGTCAGTCAGAGTCAGAAACAAAACTGAAGCAGGCTCTTCTGCATCTCCACGTCGCAATCTTACTTCCAGTCCAGCAAACCTCTCCTGTCATCAGACCACCTATCAACAACACTTCCCAGGAGCTGCAGGTCCTTGGGAAGCACTTCAAAGGAGGCTTTTTTCTTTGTCTGTTTCATTTGAACTGTGAATTTTTCCTCAGAATTTAAGCAAAGCAGAATGAGCAAGACCCATCATTTAGATTCTGCAGCAGTTCCCTCCCAGAGAGGCACGACAGGGTGGCAGCAGATTAGGTTTCCAGGACAGGCACAGCCCACCAAAGTCTTTACACTCCCCTAAACATTTGCAGCTTGTAAATGAAACACTTGCAGCTGGCAACACTGCAAAACCAAAGCAAAAGCTATGGATGGGGAGCAGGTGGGCAACAGAAAGGTTTTCTCTGTGCTTCAGTGGTGGCACTGAGCTTATAAAGGAAGCCCAGAGCTGTGAGCATTTCACATTCCAGGTGTTGGTGCAGGTATTTACATAAAGGCAACATCTGACAGTGTCACTGCTCAGGCCAGGCTGTAGATTCCAGTCTTTCCTCCCAGGGGATCAGCCAACCAAGGATTTTCCAGAGCGCAGTCTACAGACAGATGAATGCTGCTTTGACTACCCAGTCCACAGAGGATGCAATATGCAGATCACAGTGAAAGGACTTTCTGAATCAAAAATAAATCTGGCTCACCCTCAAGGTTTTGGGAACTCATTTAGCAGGCTATAGATGCGTTATGTAAAAAAAGATCACTTTCTGTTTCAGTATCTGAATTTAAAAAGAAAAAATCCCAAACACAACACAAGGTTTCCAGCGGATGTGAAACAAAGTTTTCAGCAAACCAGATTCATTTCAGGTCAAACGAAAACATTTCCTCTGGCACAAAACAAAAAAAAAAAGCCATTTCACTCCTTCCTTTACCAGCTGGGCATTTCCTAACCCTCCTTAGAACCACTCTCTGTTTTCTCCCAACAGAGGCTTGCGCTCAGCTCTCAAGACTTGTCACCCCTCCCGGTGAGCAGAAATGGGGGAATGGAGTTTCCTGGGAGACTTCCTCGAGAAGGTCCACAAGCACTCCACAGTGGTGGGGAAAGTCTGGCTAACCGTGCTCTTCATCTTCCGGATGCTGGTGCTGGGAACAGCCGCGGAGTCCTCCTGGGGGGATGAGCAGTCCGACTTCATGTGTGACACCCAGCAGCCTGGCTGTGAGAATGTTTGCTATGACAAGGCCTTCCCCATCTCCCACGTCCGCTTTTGGGTCCTCCAGATCATCTTTGTCTCCACCCCGTCCCTGGTGTACATGGGCCATGCCATGCACACGGTGCGCATGGAGGAGAAGAGGAAGATGAAGGAGGCAGAAATAGAGGCCCGAGAGAACAAAAACGGTGGTGACACGTACTACCAGCAGAAGTGCTCCATGGCAGAGAAGGAGACTAAGCTGTCTGGCTGGGATGAAGCAGGAGGCCAAATCATACTTAGGGGCAGCCTGCTGAATACCTATGTCTACAGCATTTTGATTCGAACTGCCATGGAAGTGGCCTTCATTGTGGGGCAGTATGTCCTGTATGGGATCTTCCTGGAGACCCTGTACATCTGCCAGCGGGCACCGTGCCCCCACCCCGTTAACTGCTACGTGTCCCGCCCCACGGAGAAGAACGTGTTCATCGTCTTCATGCTGGCTGTGGCAGTGCTCTCCCTCTTCCTCAGCCTGGCCGAGTTGTACCACTTGGGCTGGAAGAAAGCCAAAGAGAGGTGCTCCCGGCCTTACAAAGCCAGCCCCAGCACAGCCCCCGGCAGGCTGGAGTCTGCCCCGCAGGCAGAGAGGTCACAGATGTACACCCCGCCGCCAGATTTTAACCAGTGCCTGTCAAGTCCCAACGGGAAGTTCATCAGCCCCTTCAGCAACAAGATGGCCTCCCAGCAGAACACCGCCAACTTCGCCACCGAGAGGGTCCATGGCCAGGAGGATGCTGCTGGGGAAGGGCCCTTCATGAAGTCCAGCTATGTGGAGAGTCCAGAGGTGACCAGTGAATGTGCAGCACCCGCCTTCCCCGAGAACTACTTCAACGAGAAACGCCGGTTTAGCAAAGCCAGCCGTGCCAGCAGCAAGGCAAGGTCGGATGATTTGTCTGTGTGACCAGTCTCCAGCAGGGATGAGGAGAAGAAGTTGTCCCAGTGCTCAGTAAAACTTCTGCAAAGTGGACTCCAAGCTCTCGCCCCTAACCTCCCTGTTTTGATATCCTCTCTCTATCCTTTCCAGACAGCACCTCTCACAGCCCAAGGCAGGGGCAGCCACAGGCACTGCAGAGAGACACCAATCTTGGGATATGAAGCCCTCAGCTGTATTTTCACAATGGGACCCACGGGGATTAGAGACTCCCCACCCTTAGCCTGGTAGAGCACAGGCCAGCAGACTCCTGCCCAGTGGATATCCACTGTATTCAATAGTCTGACTGGACCTCTACGTCTTCTGTGGTCTCTATTCAACATTTGCAACATCACCTTGGCAGTTATACTGAGCTGAAGCTTCTCTCACCTGCAGGGAGCAGAAACACACCAGTTGGCTTTCTGAAAGATTTTCTCATCTGCTTCATTTTGGCTCTTTCTATCCCTCCCTTTCTCTACCTGAGCCCAGATATTTTATACCAGTTTACCTACACAACAAATCCTACTTGAATTTTTTGACACTGTGTATATGACAACTCTTCCCCATAAATAAGGACATCTGTGGTCCCCAGTGCACAGCTGCCTCATGTCTAACATTGGAATCCCTTCCTCATTCCTAAGTCAGAGCAGCAGACTGGCCCCAGGGAAATCACTTAGATGACCAGTTGATGAAGACGGGGGAATTTTCCCAAGATACTTATGTCATCAATCCTAAGCAAGACACCATTAACATAAATAGAGACTCTCCGGTGAGAACAGATATCTAACAGAGTATCGTGTAGAAACAAAGTGGTTTTCCCTTTTTGAAACTCATCTTTCAAGCAAACTGAATTCTGCTGAAAGGGTGCTGCCAGCTGCCCACTTGAGGGAAAAGCATCCTCTGTTTATCTGCAGAAGAGGTACGGCCTGTGTCTTCTCACCAACTTACCAAAACACTTCAGCATCCTCTGCAAGCAGAAAGAGTCCTGCTCATCATTCAGCTCCTGCCTACTCTCTCCAGCTTACCAGCCAGCACAGGTCAAGTTATTTGCCCCCACAGCAAGTCTCTGCTCTGTCACCAGGCCATCCTCTCCACTCCATCTGTAGCACACAGGGTGCTAGAAATCATCCATGGACCAGGTCTTTCCACTGCTGTAGCCTCTCAGAGCAACACTGGGGCCCAAGGCTGCACTGTGAGTCTGGTGGGTGAGGTCTGCAGGCAGCTCCCACTCAAGATTCATTTCCTCAGTGCAGAGCTGACATCCCTCTGTTAAAGATCTGCTAAACAGAGCCTAGCTGCTCCCTGTTGTTTACCCTTCACTGCCCTTTCAGACACAGGCCACAGCTTCCCAACACGGGACTGCACAAGCAAATGGCCTGGGACCAGCTGATGAGGGGACTGAGCCATTCCCTCTCGTAGGGCCACTGAAAGTGAATCCCTGCTCCTGATACACAGCTTTGGTACAGCTTCCTGTACATTTAAATACACATTCACTCTCTGATGGGGGAAACCATGGTTTTGTTTGTAAGTTTTTATATATTTGTATTTTTTAATCCTGAAAAGACCTGTGTGTTTTCCTTAACATGAGATTTTAGTCAGTCATGTCTAAGTTTCTCCTAATAAAGTTCTAACTCCATCTCTCCGTGTGGATGTTTCTGCTCTCACATGGCTGAGAATGAGCTGCTAGCAGGGATCAGGCTGCCCGCCAGCCTCTGCTGCCCAGAGATCACAAAAATTCCCATTGCCCAGAGAGGCAGGAATGAGGGGAGGGTTTGGCCAGGGGGATAAATAATAAACATAGGGAAATGATTGATTGACTGGCTAACAGGAACCCCCCCAGCTCCCCTGCGTGCCTCTGCATTACTAAGGAAGGAGGAGCTGGTCAGGGAGCAGAGCTTCCATCCTCTTGCAAACGCTTGCTTCCTGCATCTCCTCACATATCCTAGCACACCTCTGTACTCAGAGAGGACACCTGTGATGTGAAGCCAGGAAGAGGGAAGCAAAACCTGTCCCCCATGCATCTGATTGCTTGTCCAAGCAATAACTGAGCCCTGGAGTCTTTCTAAGAGACAAGGCCTTGAGAGAATCCACCGCTAACCTTCTCTGCAGCATTCCTGCGGGTACTCAAATCTCTTAAGATGTATTTACCCAGCCCAAAGAAATTCCTTTTCTTTCCTCAGCTATGTCCTTCCTCTGAATTTATCCTTTGCTCCCCCACTTTCCAACTTTCACAGGCTCCTTCCTTCTGGCCTTGGATCCCCCTGTCCACCCAAAGGAAGTGCCCTTCTTCACTTTCTCCACACAGTCTCCCATCCCATGGGATTCTGCAGGCTGGGAAGCTGGAGACCAGTAAAGTACTGGGTTCCTGCAGGGAGCCTGAGAGGGGACATAAAGAATGAGTCCCAAAGGCCATGAGGACAGTGGAACAAGGACCTTTAACTGCATTAGAAACTACAGGGACCCTTTAAGATTAAGGAGCTGTGGTTTGGGGATTTTCAGCTCAGGAGTGAGGATGCCACCTGAGCAGCCACAGCCCCACAATGCAGCAAGAAGGCAGGATTGGTTCTGCAGACTGTGGGATTTTAACTGGCACGTGTACAGCCCTGAGCATGCCTGTCCCTTAGGGTGCCACCTTGCTGCCAGACAAAGGCAATGAGGAAGTCAGGAGCACTCCCCGGGGAACACTCAGCTACTGAGTGACATTAATGTTTAGTAAAGCCACTCAAGCACGAACACAGACCTTGTTTAATAAACCATTTGTGGTTTAAAACAAGCAATAGCCCAAACTCTAAAAACTCTTAGCTACAGTCTCTGCTGGAGGGCAAGGCAGAGCTGAAAAAAAAGGACAAGGATCTCCTCTGTGTTGTCTCAGACCTCTAGAATCCAACCACATTCACTGCTGGGGTTTTGGTGATCTTTGAGACCAGGGGAGTGCAATCATCCCAGCTCTCTCTCATGCTAGAGATTGAATGTATCAAAGCAGATAATTTCCTCTGCCACCCATTTCTTAATGCCTCCACAGTTCTATCTTCTAGGTATAACAAGTGGGGGATATTTGATGGGGGGATGTTTGCACTAGCTGACAGACCGTAAACTTGCAATTCTTGGAACCCACTGTCAAGACTGGCCAGGCTGTCACACCATGATTGGAGCACATTTACTTCAGGCTGGCCTGTCCTTTCAGACAGATTCAGTATATATTGCTTTGTACCAGATGGATGGGTAGACAATCTTGTAGTAGCAACTTGAATCAACATTACATATTAAATTCAGTCCTTGGATGGGTACTCAATCTTTAAATGGCAGCACTACAAAGACAATGCTCGGAGAGGGAGAAAAGAGGAAACATGAGAGCTTTTCATTCTGTTCTTCCTCCTCTTTTCTCCAATTCTACCAATTTCTCCAATTCTGCTGGGACTGCTCAGACTCTCAGAACTGTGAATTCTCCAGCAACAGCTGGAACCAACATTTGACAGAAACACCAACCCCTGTTGTGTCCTTGGTCAGCACACCTCAAATCATTTCCTCCTCTAGCTGGTGTCTGAAGGAGCCAGAAGTCAGTTCTGATCTACAGCCTTGTGCTGATCAGTCGCTGAGCCTGAGATAGGAAGACAGAGAAACGTGCTTCAAAAAGCCTTTAAAACAGAAATACTTAGTCCTATAAAAGGAAAACCTATATTTAAAAATACATAGTATGCCAAAACTAATAAAGTATTGAGCTGAGACAAGGTCATGCCTCTGAGTTCTTCTCCATGAACAGCACAGTGGGACAGCTGAGCAGGCTAAGAGAAATTCGAGGGAGAAATTGAGGGAGAGACTTAAAAGTAATGGCTTATCTAAAGGACATGGGTCAAGCAAGTTGTTTCCTCTTTCAGAATATGTGGGCAAGACAATACTCAAGCAAATTCAATGCTGATAACATTTCATACTGTTAGAAGTGAATAAGGTAAGATGACAGACTGCACAATTCCCCTTCAAACACCTTTCCATGAAGCATCACTGAGGCCAAGGAATTAGGAAGATCGAAACACCAAAGAACAAAAGCACTATGTGTCCACAGGAATGAGACCATGCTCGACTGGACTGCAAATGGCCAAAGTACAAAGGCAGAAATTCAGAACTCAAAAAGTCAGCGTAGCATTGATGCCTTCTGGAGGCTGACCTTGAACAGAGACCAGACAGAGCAAAAGGATAAAGTAAGGATTTATTAAAAGGCCTCAGTGGGCACACTGGGCAGCACAAGAGCCCAGCCAGGCTACACCCAAGATGCACCCAAAAATGGTTACAAAATGGACACCCAATCACAAGGTCTCACACTTTTATAAGTTCTGGTCTATTAGCATATTGGAGTCAATTTTCCAACCACAGCTTCAGGTAATGAAGCCCCAGCCTCCTTGTTTTCTCTTCTGATTTCATCATTGTTTTTGTTCATTGGCCTGAAACTTGAATTGGGTGTCCTTGGTCCCAAGCTAAAAAAGGAATTGTTTTGTCTGCTTACTCTGTGATGAGAGCTTAGTAGCACTTAATATGAAACTGAAAACTACACACTAAAACAGCAGAGAATCTAAAAAATATAAAAGCTAAACCTTAAGGCATCAGCATAGCAGAGAGCCTGACACACAGCAACAGCAGGTACTCCAGAGCAGCTTCCCTGCTGGCATTGCTGCCTCCTGGGAAGCCTGGGACTAACACAGGCACAAGGGGAGCTGCTGTTCCCAGGGGAGCTCCCTTGGGAGGCTCACAGCAACCATGCAGCGTGGCCTGAAGGCTCTAAGTGCCCCTGAGGGAATCCAGCACCTCCTCCCAGCAGGAGTGGCAGGAGGGGATCCTGTACAGGGCTTCTGGCAGGTTCTACACACATTTGCTAATAAAGAACATTTCAGTGATTCAGGTTAGCGGCAGCACCAGAGGTATGGATAGACTGAGAATGAGGATGGAGAGTGGCAGCTCTATAAGACACACTTTGTAGGGGGAAAAAAACTGTGACTTTGAAGTGCAAAATTAATAGCTTTGCTTTTGCCTGAAGTGTTCGTTGCTTATATGGTCTAGATGATTAAAGATCTTTCTGGGGAGCTCGGGAATTGTAATATCATACATATATAACTTTGTCATGAAAATCTGATGACAGAAAGAGGATCAAATGAGCTTATAAGACTCACTGTAGCCAAATAATGCAGAAATGCTTCATTTTTCCTCCAGTGAACATTGGTTCATATTTTTAAAAATAAATTTGCTGAGGCCACATTCTCATACCACCACTGGTTTCCCACAGACATTTGAGCAATTGAGTTTGACGGGCAACAGAGTTCTCAGAAAGTAAATGTCAGTCAAGAAAACCAAATTTTAAATTCATATGGGCCAATATTCAGCCCAGAGGCAGCTCTGTGTTCCTTCAGCCCTCAGGAAGCACGAAGAGGATTGTGTAACCAATCCAGTGCTGTGTAGCCAATCACAAACCAAACAACACACCTTCAGTGGAGGCTTTATGCAATAAATACTCACCAAAAGACATTATAAGTACAGTTAAATGCATTTAGATTAGTAATAGAAAACACCTAAGAGAACCATGGTGTACTGCCTGGTGGAAATGGTGGTTACAACACCAAGCCTGACAGGGTTCAAGAAATAAGTGTTTGGACAATGTTCGCAGGCACAGGGTGTGATTCTTGGGGTGTCCTGTGCAGGGCCAGAGTTGGATTTGATGAGCCTGATGGGTCCCTTCCAACCCAACATATTCTGTGATTCTGTGGTTCTATGACTCCATGAACACACTGCAGCACCAAGCATAAAACCTGCTCCCCTGTCCTCTAACGTGCCAGGCTTCATAGCCAACCCATTAACATAAAGCCACGGGTCTCTGGGTGAATAAAATGTACATTGGAAAAGAAATATTCCCCCGGAGCAAGTCAGAAAGCAAAACGCAAAAAAATCTGCAATATTTACATATTCCTTTAAAATTATTCCCCGACTGAGACCTGTAGGTCTGCCACATTAAGCTACTCTCCTCCCTCGAGGTGGCTACATTTTATTAGAAGATTAGGCAGTTTTTTCTCTTTTCATTTCTGTATTGCAAACTCTGATTGGCTGGCACACGACAGGCAAGAAAGACAACCCCACTGCGGCGTTCACGGGAGCAAGACCAAGTGTACTGCAGACCTCTGCTATTTTTTGAGAGGACATGTCCACCTCTTGGGGCTGGACCACAGCAGGCAGCTGCCCAGGGATTACCCAAAACTGGAGTTCGTGACTCACTGTTCATATGCAAGAGCTCCTCTTTACCATAAAGTTGTTTTAGGCAGGAAGAGGTAAAGTAGATGGGGCCAAGCTAGGGGTCAAAATGGGTAGGGACCCATGAGAGAGTTAAAATTTTGTGCCCTTATTGGACATGAACATAATCTTAAGAAGGCATGTCAGTGACAGTCACCCATATGACAATATAAAGAATGCAAAAGACACATTGGAAGATTTTCCTAGAAATTGGATATGGGGGTGTGGCCATGACATTTTTATCAACAGCCCCAGCAAAACCCAGCACTCTCATATTCAGCTGCAAGCAGGGTTTCACTGAAATCATGTTAACCACCAGCTCCTACCCTTAAAAGGAAACAGATTAGCAGCAAGAGGCAAGCCTGAGGTCAGAAACTTGCTGCTATTTGTTTGGGTTTTGGAGTAAATGCCATGCCAGCTCTTCAGCCTGGGAACAAAGTTTGAGGTTGAAAAGTGCTTCTGACAGAACCAGTTTGATGCGTGCCAGGCTACAGGCAAGAATTTTCAGAAATAAGTGTCGAAAATTAGCCCTTGCACAACCGTGTAGTCCAGAGAAACCATGTTTTCTTTCCCACCTTGCTTTTCTTCCATTTCAGCCCAGACTCAAGAAAGCACTTAGGTATGCTTACATAGCAGAAATTACCATCATCTTTCCTGCATATTCACAGAAAAATGCACTTTTTTTCCAATTCATGTTAATTTTTCACATTCAGTTCAATTCTTTTTTTTCAACCCTGGCAGATCATGAGAACTCTTCTCCCACCTGCTTTGGTGGAGTTTTGGGAGTTTTGGATTATTTTTTCCCTCTGTGGCCTTGTATTTTCTTAGAATATAATTACACTTTGCTCCCTCCCTGTTTCTAGCTTCATGAGATTCATCTGTGACATTTCAAGAGAAATGGCAAATTTGAGGACTTTCTGAAAAGTTCATTAAAGCACTCAGTCCTAAATCAACAATAAAGACATTCATTACATGAAAGAGAACTCGGAATAATACTCACTGATTCCTGATGGACATCTCTGACCACTCAAGCACATCATAGTGAGATACCTAAGAGCTCCAGACCATCAAAGGAAAAAACACGAGATACTTTATTCCTTTTCCTGCCCTAGCGCACACCTGGCACACTCCAAAGCACTCTTCCCACACCCCAAATCAGGGCTGCCATCACCCCAGGTGCATTTCTAAACAAGCAGCCAAGCTGCAGAACACATCCACCTCACAACATCACACATCCACAGCACCTCAGACACACAAACACAGACACAGTCAGGCCTGCCTGCTCTGTACCTCCATGCAGTGTCCTCTCCCATGTCACCCCCAGCATCTCTGCACCACAGACTGGCCTCCAGTGGGAGTTTGCAGCTTTCTTTGTTTCACTTCCCAAGACAAAGGCAAGAAGGATTTCAGTCCTGATATGCGAGTTCTTGCAAATTTCTGACAGCTGACTGCTCTTCTAACAGAAGCACTCCTACAATGAGAAGTATTTTTTTAATTAACAATTGGAAAGCACAGTCAAGGGATGAGGTAATTTCTAATTATTGTGATGGGATTTAAAAAGGTGTGTGCTGGTGCCAACAGAAGTTACTGGCCCCATTGGAAATTAGTGGGTAAGGTCCTCTCCCCTACACCATGCAAACAGCCAGACCAGTCACCTCAGCATTAAAACCTACAAATCTGTGAAAAAATCACTGTAGTTGATACACTGCAGCTCATAATGACTACTTTTTGTCCACAGGGCTGCTGTTTGTTTCAAACCATTTAGCAATACCCATTAGCTCCCCACTTCAAATTAGAGTAATTGAGAGTAAGAGAACATGCAAACAAGTTTTTGCTAAGGGAGACGTGCCCCATTCCCTTCTCTAACTCAGGTGTTGACTCTGTTGACCTGCAGTCAGGCTTTACCAGGAATCTTCACTCAAAAATGCCAAATGCATCATGAAAAATGTCGTGCTGCCTCTTTCTTAAAATCTCACCATCACTGGAAATTTTAAAGCATACGTTTCTCCTCCCATTTATTCTATTATTTACAAGAGAAGAATATTAAACTCCGACACCAAGACTGTTGTGCCTCTGACCCTATTTTATGGCTGAAACCACAGATCCTGAAGCCCAAGAAAAACTCACATGTGTCAACAGTCCTTAAAATTAATACTAAAACATAGTCTTACGACAAAAACTATGTCAGCCATACCGTTGTCTGGGATATTTCAAATTCCTCCTCTCCAGGAATCTCAGTCAGCTGCATTAAATGGCTCCCAATTGAGACATGAGAACTGGCAGCAGCGTAAATACCCACGGAGCACTGGCTGGTACAGCTGACAGCCAGATGGGATCAGAACAGCAGCAAAAGATAACACTGAGCCTAGACAAGCAGCTCAGGCACCAGCCTGGAAATTTGGAGAGCGCCCTCACGTTCCTACTCCAAGAAGTTTTATGTCTGACAACAGGCCAGTCATCTTTGGCTTTGCCTGCCTGAAATTCCCATCTGAAAAAATAGAGTGGCCCCTGCCTCCCACTAAGGAGGTGCTGAGAGCCTACAGGAATGCCATGACCTGAGATAGGCAATAGATGTACAGGGGAACTAGAATAAAATACCTTTGTGTCTTCAGAAAAATCAGTTGCAGGGGAAGACAAATCAGGACAAAAGAGTTTAAACTCTGTGTCTGCAGCAACACTGAGCAGTGAAGTNAGAAGAGATCAAGGGCATGGGAAAGGGGAAGAGAGGTGGGAAATGACTTGCTAACCATGGCACGGGCTGGGAGAAGAGCTGGGGTCACAAACATGGGTCTCTCCACCTCCCTTCCGTCCCTCTCTCCCCCCAACCCAGTACCCTCGGCACTGAAACCACACAGATGCTCTGCGTGGCTGCAGAGTTAATGAGTTAGGTCTGTGAATTAGTTAATTTCCAGGAGTGGTTCTTTCATGACAAACACCACACAGCAGGCATTTTACATCTACAGCTACAAGAGCAGCCTCCTTGCCCACAACCCTTTGTCAAGAGTAAAAATAGAAAACAGTCACAGTAGATGGAAAGAGGCAGGAATAAGACAAGGGCAGGGAAAGATGGAAGCACTACAAGTTCAGCAGAAGAATGGAGGTTTCGAAAACGTCTAATTATCTCCAGAATGTGCATGCTGCACATTTGTTTCAGCAAGATGGTAAACAGGGTGGCTCAGGGCTACACAAAGCCATCCCTAACAGTTACTGGGATTCAAGCACCTTAGACTCATTACTCAATAATTAGGGAGCCCATCCTAGTCTAGAACTCACATCTTGCCACATTGGCTGAAGCTGAACGAGGCCCTTTAGTTTCCATCCCACTGGGATCAGGGGGACCAGCAGTGTGGTGGCCTTAGCAGTGCTCAGGGCCCCAGAGGTGAGGAAGAGACAAGGCAGAGGGAGGCAGCTTCAAGCAGAGGCAGTGCAGAGGAACACAACTGCAGCCCCCAGAGCCCCTGAGGAGGAGCAATAAAAAGCACTAAGGCAAGTATATCCCTGGGGAAGGATTCCTTTCAGGGAAAGAGGGGTTGCAGGAGGGGCACTCAGAAAAGGGCAGCACCACCCACAATCACAGCTGTGCTGGGCCAGCTCAAAGTTCTGAGCAGCCCTCTAACCTGTCCCCAAGTGCCACGGGAGGAGATGCTGGATGACAAGAGCAGCCTTCCCAGGGACAATCCTCCTATCCTGAGATGAACTTGCCAGCACAGGGATGGCAGTGGGTGCACAGCCTGTCCATGCAGAGCACCAAGTGAGCACGAGCAGGGCTGTGCAAGGCAGTGCTGCTGCACAGTTTTGGTGTACAACAGGGGAACTGCTACTTTGGTGAGCAGTGTTTCCATGGTGGGGAGCTGGGGAGGGGTGGAGAAGGCATGGGCAAGTGCCAGGCAGTGGAAAAGAGGGAGACAAAGAAGATACTTTAGAAAATAATGGAGGGGATTGATGAGGAATGGAGCAAGAGGGAATGGATAGGTCTCTAGAAGATAACACAGTAGGGAAGGAAGAGACTTTGGTGACAGGTGGTGGTAGAAGAACAAAGCAGAATAAAGGAGAGGCGGTGTGAGGGAGAGAGCGTGAACACAGTCAGGCTGAAATGAGAGACTGAAATAATGGTGGGGAGAGCAACCCTCAGACATCCTTCAGAGAGCCAGTGACAAAGTGAAAAAGGAAAAACAAAACCCATAAAATGCGAAGGGAAGAAGTGGATATTTTATCACTGAGTGTGAGGTGATGCTGGTGTGCAGGAACCCAGTGATTGAAAAGCACAGGCGGAATGGTAAATTCCTCTACATGTGCTTGCACACCACAGGCACAAATAACCTGAGGATGCAAGGGTTCCCTGTTAAATTGGAGTGATGCCCAGAAGAATGGCCTACCACCTTTCCTATTGTGTTTTCTAGGCAGGGCCTAGGGCTAAGGCAGTAATCCACCCCAGGCAAGAAATCCTGTGTCAGTGCCCCCCTGCTTCCACAGCCTGCTGGGGAGGAACCTACTGATCTGTGTCTGGGGATGCCAGCCTTGGAAGTGCAGGAATCCTGCCTGTGGAGAGCCAGAGTGCTGAAAACATCAAACTGCTTTGAACCATAAGGAGGTTCATCTCCTCACCTTGGGTGCTCTGCCTTTTGCCTACACTGAAGGCTTAAAATAGCCACAGGGAGACAACACCAACACTGTCAGGGTCTGCCTGGGCTCCCCAGGATAAACGTGAGGCTGGTCTCAGCACACAGAGAGGAATCTGAATACCATATCTGTGGTTGTGGTCCTTGCTTCAATGCTCTTACAAGGAGCATTTTATGTATTAAAATAAGATTCTCCCTGTAACTTCCCTTTTAACACTGCTGGCTGTTCAGCCTGGAAACCGTGACTCAGGAAGAGGCCGTGGACGTCTCCCTGAACAGAGGGGAGAGCAGCGAACATCAGAGCACAGAAATCACATCCCTTGTCATACAGACACCACCCAGGAAGGCCAGCCTGGCGCTGCTCTGGAGGAGGGCTTGGGCAGAGCAGGGTTTGTATGCTCTGCCACATGCAGCCGTTTCCTGCCTTGAGAGGATCAAACGCATCATTTACAGCTGTGATTATCAAAGCCAATCTTTTGGTCTCATTTGGTCAAACTGGGGAAATCTCCCAAGTGCTTGTACTGCTAAAATAAGATCTTGTTCAGTGGAGATTATGCAGAACCATCTCTTTCCAGGCACATTTTGTTAGCAAGGGATTAACTAGGAATGTTGACATTTAGGTTGTTGTCACTGCATATTTGAGGCTGAGTGTACATTAATTACAGGGCAGCACAGCTCCCAGCCTCAAAGCTCCTTTTTTTTAACAGAAGAAGGGAGACCAAGGCTGTGCCTCCCTGTGTGGGAGAGGGGTCGGAACTATGAGGTGCTCCAGGAGGGATTTCAAGGGGGAAGATCAGGGGACAGTCTGGTGCTACAGAGGCAGCCTCAGCTAATACCGTACTCAGCTGAATGGGGCAATGTGCACTGATGGCAGAGACTGTCATTTCAGGCATCATCTATTCATATTTAAGGAATTGGGCAATTACTAGAGGTTCTTTGATTGGTTCTGATAAGTATGGCAGAACCATATTTATCTCCAAAAAGGAAAGGGAAAAAAATAAAGAAAAGGAGAAAGGATAATGTCACTTGGTTTGTCCTCTTGGTGCTGGGATGGCAGATAGTGTTCAGGGCCATGCTCTCCTTTATTCAGCCTGGGCATCTCAGATGACTCTGAACTAAAGCGGCTCAAAATATCAGTACAGCCATCCATCACATTTCATTCATGCTGGATTTCAAATCTCATTAAGATCCAAAAAGACGCAGGCAGAAATCCACAGTTTGTTATTGTCCTAGTATTTCCAGCACGAATGCATCCAAAATACCACAAGAGCAATGGTGCCTCGGCACACGGACATATGGCAGAACAGAAAAAGCTGCTCCGGTGCAATTGTTCAGCTCCATTTCATGGAGAGAGCTGCACAGGGGGAGGGCTGAGTGCCGGGGAGAGGAACAGAGAAACACGCCAGGCTACACGGAGCTGGCAGAGGGAACAGGACGAGAGGGAGAGCAGGGCAGCGAGAGACGCGTGCAACTCGAGGGGAGAGACAGCAACAACGGCACGCAGCCCCGAAGGAAAGGAAGAAAAACGGGTGGGGAGGGGTAACCGGAATGAAAATAAAGGGGAAAAGGAGGAAAAAGGTAGGAGCGGGGAGGGAGGGAGGAGAGGGAAGGGAAGCGAAGGCGAGGGATGAGCTCTCGGGTGCCGCGGGCAGCCCCGGCCCGCGATCGCCCCCTGCGGGCCGGGCGCGGAGCTGCGGGCGGGGCTCCCCCTGCAGGGCGGCACCGCTGAGCCCCTCCTATCCTGGGGGTCCCTCCGAACCCCCTCATCCTGGGGATCCCTCCGAACACCCTCATCCTGGGGATCCCTCCGAACCCCCTCATCCCGGGGGTCCCTCCGAACCCCCCCATCCCGGGGGTCCATCCCAGCCCCTCCCATCCCGGGGGTCCATCCCAGCCCCTCCCATCCCGGGGGTCAATTCGAGCCCCCCCATCCCGGCGGTCTCTCCGAACCCCCCCATCCCGAGGGTCCCTCCGAGCTCCCCCATCCCGAGGGTCCCTCCGAGCTCCCCCATCCCGGGGGTCTCTCTGAGCTTCCCATCCCGGGTTCTTTCCAAGCCCTGATCTGCCCTGCCCTGGTGGGGACCCCCTGCTCTGTGCCTTCTCTGAGTCTGGCGGCCCCGCTCCTGCCGCCCTTCCTTCCTCCCTCCCCTCCCGCCTTGTCAGAACGCTGTAGCTGCAAGCTGCTGCCCCAAGCTGCGAGGGAGCCGTGTCTCCTCTACAAGAGGAGCTTTCTAGACAGAAGAGACCCTCCTCAGTGAGATGGAAGAAGGAGCTTTTGAGGAGAAACTCGGAGAGAGCTGATATTTCCCCTGCACCACCGCCGGGCAGTGAGGAAGATGCTGCCGGAGAAGACGGGCACAAGCTTTCAGCCCGCAGCAGCGGCACACCTCAAGGCCACCCCGTCCCTTCGCTCTGAGCACATGTAATGCAAGGACGACCCACGGGATCATCCCGTGGGATAAGGGTCACAGAACCCTGGTAAGGGGACTGGGGCACTGTGATGAGCAAGGCCACTAGTGGAGAGGGACATCCGCGCTTATAAGGATAACATGGGGTGGCCATGGAGGCGTTTTGAATCTTTAACCAAGTAGTACAAGCTTTGGGCGTTTTTTCCTTCCCTCCGTGTGTAAGGGACTCCCACATTCCTTCTCGTCCTCTTTCGGCCTCGGCCGGGCGCTGGGAGCCCTTGGCCGAGCGCCGGGCGCGGCGGCAGCCGGGAGTGTTTAAGTGCCCCCCGAGGCCCTCCCGCCTGGGCGCAAAGTGGAGAAGCAGCTGCCTGTTTACAGAGGGAGGGTGCAAATTGGCCTTCGGGGAGAGCCGCACCGCTCATTTCCCTGCAGCTCGGCTCGGGAGGGAGAGCGGGGGGGAGACCTCCAGCTGAGGAAAACAACCAGGAAGGCGAGTATCTGCCATTTCCTACGGGGAAAGGATTCAGAGGAGAACTGTCTGAGTCTATTAACTGATGCTGGTTCCTGTGGAGAGATGGTGGCACACCGGTTTACTTCAAATAGCCTGTTTCCGTCTCTAATACCACCTTCAAGCATTCGGACCCAGACACACAGAGCTCCCTTCCTGCTGCCTTCTACGGCGTGTCTCTCACGGAGGATTTTATTTTCCTAACGGGAGACACGAAGCAGGGTTTGCAGTAAATGAAAAGAACCGTGTCCATTTGCATGGTTGCATAATCACGTTATACAGGGATCTTTCAGACTCTGGAGAGCAGAGAGAGAGAGAGAAAGAGAAAAGTGGGACGTCATGAGCGGGAGCTAAAAGCCAGACCTCTCAATGAGATCAAGGAATAGATGTGAAGTCAGTCAGATGGAGAAATGTCTGGATAGCTCTTCCAAACAGTGAGAGTCGCAGGCTTAGCTCTGAACATAAACAAAGCGAGATGTTTCTGGGGGGTTGGGCTAGGTTTTGTATAAACTCAGTTTCCTCTTCCATCATGGAAACCGGATGAGAAGAGCAGGCTGTAGCAGGATCCTTTGCCTCTCTGCTGAGGGCTTACACAGGGCTCTATTCCCAGGGTGCTCAGGCCAGGACCTTTCACCAACATCATATTCACTTGCAGAGTGAAAGAAAAATCGCTCACTTCATGCTGCTGAATGAGGAGCTCTATTTCCAGAATACACATTTGCCTCTTAGTAAATGGTAATTTACCAGCACTGGCAATATTCCCTTTTGGATCCCCTGGTGACCCTTGATTAGTCCAAACCTCAGCCCAGGGTCACCCGAACCGCAGCCCTCTGAGGGGGAAAGCTTCACTCAAAATATAAATGCTATTAAATAAAAAGGATGAATTTTCACAGAAATTAAATGTTCTCTGAAACCAGGGAAACTAAAACTGGAAAAGTGTAGCCTTTCCTTTATAAGGAAAAGAAATTAATTTTGAAACCTAGCATCACTCATTTACTATCCTGTTACCCTAAAATTCCCGCCTCCTTTTCCGTAATCCGTTATTTGTTCTGATGTCAGTAGCGGGAGGGTAAGAACATCTCCATAAACATTTCATGGTCCACTTTGTAACTCAAGTACTTCTGTGAAATTTTAAAAATCTAGGACATTTAGCCATCCAAACCATTTGAAACGTTTAACCATCTGAAGGATTTCTCAGCTGCTTCCTCGAGTGCGAAGTCAAACATCGCCTATCCTGTGGGAAAGGGAGAGTGGGAGGACATGTTTTTCACATGTTGTACCTCTTCGCCTCCTTTGCACAGTCTGATTTCTTGCTCACGGAGTAGTTAACGGATGCAGTATTTAAAGGAGATGTATCCTCAGCCAGAGAGGACAAGGAAGCAACAGGTGCCCAATCTAAATTAACTGTCTCACCCCTAGGAGCAAAGCTGTCATCACCAGTCCCGAACTTGTTACAAGGAATAAAAGGCTAACCTGAGAGGCACACGAGAGCCTTCCCTCCCTGAGCAACCTGCAGCATATGGCAGCAGGAACCTGCAGGATTTCCAGCGGCACAGAGCATGACTGCCAGGGGCTGCCTTCCCTTTGATGCCTGGACCTTTTTGCATCATTTGGGAAGTGTGAGGAGGCAACAGGCGAAATGCAAACCTAACCCACTGTGCTCACATTAAATTTCTCAACATGTGGTGTTTCATGTGAGTGGGATAACTGTCAGACATTGCCTCCAGAGGACACATTCCTCAGTGGGCTTGGACTGCTCAGAAAATCCTGGATTCCTCCCCCAAGCAAGGCAGCTCCTGGTTACCTGTCTCTGCACTGCTGTGCCATGTTCTGCCTGCTGCCACTGTACCGTGAAAATTGGGGCATCTATCTGTTCCTCTGTGCTCCACATAGAAGCAGTTTAGCTGAGGACATCTCCTTTCATGTCCTCACTGGAGCTGTGAGCTCCCAAGAGAAGCACCTAAACCTCCCAGGGACCATGAACAGTCACAGGAGTGGGACTGAAAATGCAGCTGAGAAGAGTTATCCACAGATGGGATACCTGAGATACCTGCAAATGAGCTTGTGGAGGCTCTGGAAGAAGACTAGGAGCTCTGGAAGTTGTCTAAAAGGTACATACGGATGCTAGTTGCAGCTGCAAACTACTTGACATAAACCACTAGACACTGTCAGTAGAAAGTATGGGTCTTACAGATTTTGCAGAAAATAATATATTGCAGGCTTGTTGTTTGAGATGTGAGGGGCCAAGTTATCTGCAACAGAAAAGATGAACTGGACCTTTGCATCAAATTTCCTGCTAGTTTTCTGTCTGGAATTTCAAGAGGAGGAATAAGAGAGTATTTTTTAATTATGAGAATGTTCTTTTTTGGCCTGGGCTATGCATAAATGTTGCATGCCGAAACAGGGATCAGGTACTAAGTAGAGGCAAGCTTCAAGCGGGACCCTGTAAGAGGAGCAAGGGGTTAGCCTGAACCTTAGCCTGAAGTTGGGGAGGAACTGGGGAGAAAAGGTGACTTAGTTTGTCTCTGCTTGCTCAGAAGCTTCTGCTTTGTTTGTGGCTGGGCACGTCTTCCTGATAGTGCCCATAAAGAAGGCACAGAAGGGCAACCAGGAACAGGCTGACTCCAGCTAAAGCAGGATCCATGTGGAGAAAAGCTGAGCAGGAGAGCTCCAAGTAGCAGTGTCAGAATTGTGGAGCTGTTAGGAATTGCTAGTAGCTAAGCCTGGCGTTAGAGAGCACGTACCAAGGAGCTCAGCAAGCCACACAGGCAGAGAAATCCTTCCCTGCTGCAAACTCACTGTGCTGTCCGAGATATGCAAGTGGTGTAAACACCAGCAGGCAGCTACAAAAGTGTCAGGATCCGTGAGAGCCAGCAGCACCATTCCATGCCAGGGTAAGCCCCCATGAACCAGAGCTGCCCAATGGAATCCTGCCAGGGGAGGAAATGGTTCCCGTGTCCTGAAAACCTTCTCCCGTGCAGCTGGATCAGAGGCAGGGTGAAAATCAGAAACAGCAAACGCCTATGGAACAAACTGCCAATGCAGTAACACTTGGGGACACTGGGACAGCTCTAAAACTGCATTTTCCTTATCAGTGTCACTGCAAAGATGCCCAAAACTGCCAGGGAGAGTAACACACTGAAGGGAGACGTGGTATGGAAACCCTCAGAGAATGAATATCATTGTCAAGCTTTGATTTCCCATTTATGCAAAGCTGGTTTTTTGTTTTTTAAATCTACTGGCAAAAAAATAATCAGTGTGGAGAAGGTGGAAGTACCCTGTGGGAAAAAAAATAGCTTTTCTAAAGAAGTTTACAAATAATAGTTCAGATCTCCTTCAAATTGACATTGAACCAGAAGAAATAAATGGTGCTACTCAGATTTGGTAAGGAAGTGATCCCATTGTTTTAATGTTATTTTGTTTTAATGATGTTGGAAAATGATGACAAATTGGCTCCTTCTGGTTTGGAATTTTCCAGACTGGCACAGGACAGATGAAACAAATGAAGAATGCCAGTAGGACTATAAATGGAATAGAACTGTAGTTCCTACACTCAGCTCTGCCTGTATCTCACATACCAGAACCAAAACCAAAACAAAACAAAGCAAAACAAAAGAAAAAAAAAAAAAAGTGTGGGGGGGAAGTGGGGGAGCTATGCTGACATGGACTTGTGCTAGTAAATTTAGGGTAAGATACATCTCAGAGCACTGCAAACCCTCAGGGCTTAGCATTAACTTGAAAAAAAATACCATATCTCTGGAAATGCAGTGCTAAGGGCACCCAAAAGAAATTGATTTTTGTCATGCAGTGCCACTGCTGACCAAGAGCATGATTCTAGTTAGGTCATTTTGACATTGGAAACCAAGGACACTGCCCTCTCCTGCCAGCCACCATGGTAATTCCCAATGGCAGTTGGAATCCATCTCTGCATTTTTAGATATCTGCATCTTTGATTTAACCTTGAGCCTGACTGGCAAAATTTCTATTCACAGCACATCAAACAGTTACTTCCATCCATCCACAACAGTTTTCTATGAAGTTTACATTTCCATGTTCATCAAGATATTCTCCAATGATGTGCATTTCATATGAGGTGAGTTCTGCCTTGTCAAAGATCTCATGTTCACTGATTCCAGCCTGTCTCAATATATATTCACATGTGTATTTATTTTACTTAACCTTAAAGCAAAGCAGCTCAGCTTTGTTGTGTAGACGATCCTTATATTTTCTTGGTTTTGAGAATTTGTATACAGATAAACAACATTCAGGATCTGACATTTCACTTTGATTGCAAGTTGCTGTAATTAAGAACCAAAGCTTTATGAATTTTAATCATCAGCTGTAAGTGGTACATTATCTCTAGTTCACAATGAAAGCAATCAAGTGGACAAGATATTTTTAGAGACATTACTGTGGTAATATTACATTAAGTAGTGGTTAGTACACTATTTTCACACCCAGTGATTTCACACATTAATGCGGCTATAGATCAGTGTTAATGACAAGAGAAAGTTATTTTTCAAGTAGCATGAGAAGGGTGGTTAAAAGAGCTGCTGGGGATTTACACTCCAGCAGCAGGAGGGGCACCTCAGCGGGACTGCAGCTGAAGATGCTCCAGCAGCAGGGGTTGCTTCCACTTCTGCTGGAGGCCAAGGCAGGAGCCCCTGAAAGGATACAGGTTAATGACAGGGGCAGCATTTCCTCCCTGCTCCTTGGGAGGGAAGAAAGGACAGGAGGGGAGAGCAGGGTAAAGTACACTGATGCTGGCACTGAACCTCAGAGCTGGTAAGAGGAATAACAAACCACATTTTGCCCAAGGCTGCAAGACAACATTCCCCCTCTTTCAAAGAGGGCACAGTAAAGAACAAATCAAAAACACCCTAAGGCTTAAAGGTAAAAAAACCCAACAAAAAACAAACCAGGGAGTCTGGCGCATTTTAAAGTTTCAGTGTATGCCACTCCACGTGGATACAATGTTGTCTAGATAAACCTGTAAATACAGACATCTCTTCTTTCAAGGCAGGAGAGACTAATGCACAATGCACAGGGCCCCAAAAGGAGTACATTTAAGTATTATCGTCCTGCTGAAGGATGTCAGTTCATCCAAAAATTATTTGCCTGAAACTAAAACTAATTAGAAACACTGTTCTGGGAAGGAGAAATTCTTCCTTCTTCCTGGAGTCTCAGATCTGGGATAATAGAAGCTCCAGCAGCCTCACCCCAGATCTGCGGGCCTTTTTATTTTCCTGCAGAGGTCCTGTGGGGATGGCAGGGCTGGGATTTGGAGAGCTCAGCAGCCAGCTGTGCCAGGGAGAGAGTATGTGACAGAGAGCTGTCTGTGTGTCACAGTGGCAGACAGCAGTTGTCACTGCATCTGGGATTCTGTTGGAAATGCCCTCAGAGAAAGCCAGTTCGGCTCCACAGACGGTGGCACTCAGGGGCTGATGCCAACATCGTTTGCAGCTCCAGCCCAAACCACCTGGTTACAGAGGGCAGCTGTTGTCAACAGGAACTTTCTATGGCAGCCAGATGCAGTGATGCAAACAGCCTCTTCTGCTGCTCTCCCTCACACAGCACCAGTTACATTCCAGTAACAGCCCAGCCCTCAGATTCAGTTCAGAATTTTTGTGTGTCTGTCAGTGTAGAAAGGTTGTACCACTGCTGCTCTGTGATGTAGGGAAGTGGTATGGAAATACCAATCAGACTTTAGTATCATTAAAATTGCCCTTTTGCAACATTTGCCTTCTTTTGTTCCAGGGTAACCCAAGCAGCTCTTCACTAAAAACAACCTGAAGTAGAAGCACCAGGTCCTGCACCCCACAGTAGGAGAGGAATCTTACACTTGAGCAATAGATAATGCCCTCTGACCTACTTGTGCACTGAAGAATTATTTTTTTCTCAGGATCCTGGAGATGCCTTCAAAAAACAGCATAAACTGAATATCAGGGCCTATTGGACAGAGACAGACTATATCCACAGAAGTGTGACTGCAGTGCACGCCAAGACTGCACAATTTGGTGAAAAAGAATGTTGGAATAAGATACAGACAGAATAGGAAATATTCTATTGGAGAAGCTGAGAAAAATACACACTGTTAATGCACCTTACATAAAATCCTGTATGCTGTTTGCTCACTGCCCAGCTTTCCAGACTCTGCTAGGTTGTTTCTATGAGGAGAAGATATCAGTTGCAGCAGCAAAGCTTTCTTGATAATCAAAACAGCCTCTGTCTTCAGTTCCAGCCCCATTTCCCTACCCCCTGTAGAAATGCACAAAGAATGTGGTTTCCCTGTAGAGAAATTGGAGTCTGCCTCTGGAGCAAGCTCTTGTTCCTCACTAGGCAATGCTCCCAGCTCTTCCCATGGACCTTCCAGGTGGCAGCTCCACAGCTCTCTCTGCCACTTATTTTTCAAACAGGTCACTTGAACCAACACTACCTTGTGTCAGGACCGTGGCTTCATCAGTGTCCTCTCCCACAGGGAGAAAGAAAATGAAATTGCTTCATCATTAGTTCAGATGGGGGATGATTTACATATCCATCTATGCCTGTAATAAAAAACACAGTGATAGGATAACACTAGCTATGATAATAGAGGATGAAGTGTCTAATGGAGTGAGAGGTTTCTTGATCATGGATCCAGACCTGCACACATGGAAAAGTCTGCACTTACATCAGAGGGCTTTCTTCACTGCCTCCTTTTGCCTTTCCAGAGTCAGTTATGTGTAAAATGCAAATTTGGCATCAGTTGGCACACACAGAGGTGTCTCTGCTAAGTGTGAGAGACACAAAGAACAGGCACCTTTCTCTCATTCCCTTACATCAAAATGTGAATTCCTTTCTTTGTACTTCTGTGCAAACCAGGGCTCAAGTTACTGTCCTGTTTCTGATGATGCCACACGTGGATGCTCAAGAGGAATATGTAAGAGTGTCCCCAAGACACAAAAAAATCATTGAGATGGGAAGGGACCTCTTCCAGGAAAATTGCCTGGTTCAACCCTGATCAAAGATGCTTCAACTAGAGTGGCTTGCTTAGGCCTGTATCCAGTCAGATCTTTAATATTTTCATGTGCAGTGACTTGGTAACCTTTCTGGCCAACCTATCCAACCTATCACAGTTAAAAAAAAAAAAAAAAGAAAAAGAAAAAAAAGCGTTTTTCAGATAAAACTTCTCGTGTTTCACCTTGTGCCTGTTGCATGCTGTCTTTTCACTACATACCATGGAGAAGTGTCTGTCTCTCTCTCTTCTTTCCATCAGGCATTTATGCACATGGGTAAGATCACACCCATCTCCAGTCTGGACAGTCCCAGCCCTCTCATCTTTTCCCCACGCAGGAAGTGCTCCAAGCCTGTGGCTGTTTTCCTGGCCCTCTGCTGGAACTGTTCCAGCAGCCCACGTATGGTTTGTACTGAGGAGCTCAGGACTGGGCATCACTCCAGATGTGCCTCATCGGTGCTGAGCAGAGGGGAAGGGCCACCTCCCTCGACCTGCTGGTGATGTTTTTCCAGGATGTTGGTTTTCTTTGCCACAAGGGCACACTGCTGGCTTGTGTTCAGCTTGGTGTCCACCAGGACCCAAAAGTCCTTCTCTGCAAAGCTGCATTCCAGTCTCTTAGTTCCTGGCCTGTTCTAGTGGCTGGGGGTTATTCCTGCCTAGGGACAGAGCTTGGCATTTTGCTTTGTAGAATTTCATGAAACTCCCACTGGCCCGTTTCTCCAAGCTGCTTAGGTCCCTTTCAACTGCAGCAGAACCATTTGGGATAATCTGCCTTCTGCAGAGTGTCTTCCTGATGCTAAACAGTTGGAGGTTGGTTTAAATCTGGAAGGTACAAGGCATCTACCTTGAAAAATTCAAGCCCTCCTGCTGGGTATTTATATATCTAAGCACCTTTAGAAGCATGTCTGAAAAGGACTTAACTATGTGCAGATCACTGTGCCACCAGTATGAGATCACTGTGTAACCCAAAAGCACCAAAGGATGAGAGCTTTTTTCAAAGTAATAAAACCTTGAAGGAATTTCCAAGAATTCTACAGAGGTCATGCCTGTTCCAAAAGGCCTCAATCCACAGTTTTGTGGGTTGTTGGGTTTGCTTGGGTTTTTTTTCCTTCTCTTCAACAATCTGCTGAGACTATTTCTGTAACACTCCAGCTTTAAGGCCAAGAGGTGCCTTGTCCTGCTAGGTGTCTAGCAGGGTACCATAAATACTTAAAGAACTTCCTTGAGCAGATCATCTCCCTTTAAATGTTTATGGACTTTATGGCTAGAGCACACATTCTGTACAATCTATGAATAAATCCTGCTGTAAGGCATTCTGTGCTTGCCCAGCCTTTGGAGACTTTTCTTAGTAAAAGTTTTGAAACTTGGAATGTTTCACAACATGTGAAAATTATTGGTTTTGACTGTCAGTTGGAGGAGAGGGAAATTCATATCCAGGGAAGTTACTGCTTCTTCTCCACCAAACAGGAAAGATGCATCAAATAAGATTTTTTGTAGAGAACTCTCCCAGAACTTGTATTATTCAATATTTTCATTAATGACAAGAATGAAGAAACAGAGGCTGAGCTTATTAAACTTTTAGATGGCACCTTGTTGGGAGAGGCTGCAAATATGCTGGAAAACAGACTTAGTATTCAAAACATCTTTGATTATCTGAGAAAGTCTGGGGAGAAAAAAAGGACGGAATTAAAAAAAGACATGTAAAATTCTACAGTTGCTTAGGAAAAATCAGCTATTCAAACGTAGTAGACAGGGGCAGGACTAGCTACATGGGAGTTACGGTGTCAGCATCAGAGGGCAAGACTTGAACTCACAAGGAAAGCAAGTCCAAAATGAGCCCAAAACTCCTACAAGTCTGAGCAGGCTCCATCACTGCATGTCTTTAAGAAAAGGGCTAGTGCTGCTCAAGAATGGCAGACAGAGGTAGCCATGGAATATTGGATAGAGGAATGGATTAAAAGACATCCCAATGCACCCTTCAGTCCTATTTTCTGACTATTCAGTGATATCATATTTGATAAGAAGAAAAGTTTCACTCCTTGTTTCAGACTGGTGGGTCTCTGAACATGTACCCCTTTTAAAACATATCTAGTTCTCTGATGATAGGAGGTGATGAGAAAACCAACTTCTGCTTCTGGAAGTCTCTTCCAGAAGCTCTGCTCTCTGATCTGCAAAAGCCTTTCTCCAATTTTCTGCCCCAAGGGAGTCAAAAGCAGCTTTCCTCTCGACCTTACAGCCAATGTCATGTAAAGAGTAGGGGGATGCAGAGTGCAGTGGAAGACTAAGTGTAAGAGAGAAGTTCAGTTCTGTCAACTATTCAAGTCAATGAAACTGCCAGAGGGATTAAATTAGCCTACACACTTTCTTCATGGCAAATTGTTCTCAGAAACCAGGTTGGTCTCTTTCCTCAACTCATCTAGATGTGAGTGCGGAAGAATAGAACAGGTTAATAGACCAAAAACTGTGCCAGACCTGAAAGAAACCTACTATAAGCAAGACTTTGCGATTTTTTTAAACCACATTTTTTTTAAGTCCCTGAGTTTTGGTTTGAATTTGCTTCTCCCTGACTTTAATACAAGCTTTAGCTGAACGAGATAGAACATTCAAAATGTCCAGCTAAGAGGGCTATCTCTGTGAAGGTAAAGCCTAATTCTAGGAAGACATGATCTAGTAATGCTTTGGAGACCCTCTATCCTATTAAATATGGAATAAGAAAATGTCCATATTACCGCCACTTGAGACCCAGCTCTTATAAAGTTTGAAGAAACTAAACTAATCACCATTAGAAAACAAGGGTCAGTAAGTGATAATTAAGTAGCTTGGGGATCTATTAAAAAACTTTAGAAATCAATGTTTACACTGTGTAGTTACAAATTAGCTGCAATGGGCATTGTTAAGGAACCATTTTTATATGACAAACACTGAATGTGTGCACATTAGAAGAGTTCTCCCATGATTAGAAATCACAGCACAACTCATTTTATCCCATCCCTAAATTAGAAACTTAATGCCTCAGTTTATTAGCAGAAGGAAATTCTATTACATTCAAGCAATGCAAGGACAGAGAGAAGCACGAATTTTGTGCAGCTCTGCAAAAAAAAAGTTGTAACAAAGACGCTCACAATTACAGCTCCACGCTTCAATGATTTAATGACTCCAATGACTTAATGTCTGTAGAGTCACAAACATCTAGGAATTCTCCAGCAATGATGGTCTTAAGGAAGCAAAGTAGGTGCAGCAATGACAGTGGCAGTGACAAACACTGGTACTTTAGGAGGACACAAAACTCTCTCAATACTCGGCACTTTGCACCTGGACAATGCCTTTTGTTGCTGGAGGAAATAGCAGGGAAGAACTTCCAAGTTCCATGTTGTCCAGGAATGCCTCCTAACCAGGAACCCCAAAGAGCTTTGCATGGATCATTGTCTGAGCTCTGATCACTGCTGTCTGCACAAGCCTCAGCACAAAAATGTTTGGCGCCTCCTCCAAGAGCTTCTGAAAGGTACAGATCCCCAAATCTTCCTTAGGGACACAGGTTCAACTACACCCAACTAACAGACACCACAAGTACATACAAGGCGTCTGTTCCCCTAAGAAATGTCCTGTTGCCACGCATGCCCCATGTTCTAACCCATGTCCTCTGGAGAACCCATCCCATGGTTAGCAAAAAGCTCACTAAAAAGCTGTTTACTTTTCTAGACTACAGCCGCTCTAAGCCAACACCAGCAGTGTGGAAGGCAGTAATTTACACTCTCCCACTGGTCTCTGGAATTTGGGAAATGTGAATCTATTACTCCACAGCATGCACTGCCTATAACACCCCCCTCCACGTGACCACGAGGTCCACAGAGCACACCCCATCTACAGTTGTTGGGTCTCTCTGTTGCTGTGCATCTCTATCACTTGTGAAACACTGCCAATTCCAGGCTACAAAATCACACCATGTTTTTGTTCCACTTTTCCCGTTTGCTTGTCTCAACAAACCCACCCTCACTACAGTATCAGTTTCTGCCAGCACAGATGTGACAATCCACTGCAACTGAGTAGTGCCAGGAGTGCAACAGATTGACACTGCCCCCTTCCTGGCAGAGTTTCGGCATCATTTTCCACTGCTGTGGTAAATTTAGGCACAGGGGATTAGCTGGGATACACATAAGGTTGCACTTCCCTGCAGTCCATTGACAGACATGTGGTTATGAATATGAAATCCACTATTAAGAGATACCAGCGACCTGCTCCCTTGCAAAGCTGTGGTGCTTTCCCTCAGAGACAACCCTGCAATATGAAAATGGCTGCTCAGGATTCCCACATCAAGCAGATGCCAGCCTGCTTCCCTAACTTCCTTCCAGAGGGTGAGTGTTTTCCACCAGCATGCACTCCTCCATTTCACATCACTTGTATTTCTGACTATTGAGGGAGGCAGAGATGTCTCACCCTGCCTTCAGGCTCTAAATGGCTTTCTGTGTCTTTATTTTCCTGCAACACTTCAAGGATCAGTTTTCTTCATGCCTCAGAGAAGTGGTATCTAAATCGTTTTAAACTGAAACAGGGACAGAATAAGCTGTGCAAATCATTTTCTAGTAGAACCTTAATTACATCCTGCAGTGTCTCGTCCTCAGCAAACCACCAGCAATAAAATTCTGCATTTCATTTTAAAACCGACAAGGCTGGTTTTTTCTATTTTGTTTTCCCCAATTGACATATCCATAATCTAGCCTGGGACTTTGTTCCACAGAATTTTTGTCAAAGGCTCTAGAGAGTGTGCCTGCAACTACTAAATCTTTCTCAGGTTCGCATTCAATTTGCAAGTTATACAACTGTAGCTAAAGACAGAGACGTTCTGTTTGCAGGAAGGTGTTTGCCAGATCCCCACTGGCAATGGCAAAAAGTGATTTATGATCAGTTTTAGTTAACATGGCCTCTCAAACAGAATTTTAAAAGTCTTTACAGCCATGGCCTAATGCCAAGGCTTTTTCTATAGGAATGTGCTCAGTTTCAGCTTGTGGTGATGTCCTGTGACTCAAATGCAAAAGCAAATGGGTACAAATGTCGAATACATCCTCTTGATGAGACAGAGGGCTTTTTACTTTCCAAACATCCCCCCATGCTCCACCTCTAGAAATTTGCCTTTTCCAGTTTTTAGTTTGTGCAGGGGTGTTGGTGACTTTAGTCCCTCAGTTCACAAGATGCTCACAATTACACTTCCATGTTTTGATAATTTAACAACTGCAATGACTTAATGTCCACAGAGTCACAAACATCTAGGAGTTCTCCAGTGATGGCAGCCTTCAGGAAAAATAGCTGCAGCAATGACAGTGGTCGTGACAAGTGCTGTGTCTTTAGGAGGAACCAGAACTCAGCTCATCCTTCTGTGCAGAAGTCCTAGGTTTTCCTAACTCCTCCTAGAAAGATGGATTTATCTGTACTGTTTTTAAGGGGTACAAATTAAAAGCCTTAGATATATTCCTGGCCTAGTGTTTATAAGAGTATTTATGTGTTCAATTCACACTAAATAGGTGTTCTTCTTCCTCTTTGGGGCTGCTACAATGCTGCCAATATGAAAAAAATTTTATGGCACTGTCATCACTGTAAGGAGCACAGGAGTCCTCTGGCAAATACAAGTCCCTCAAGGGATAAAACCACTGCAGTTCTTGCATCTTTTCCCAAGCACCAGATGTAGTTGGTTTGTGTTGCTCACACAGCATGCACAACTACTTAAACTTTGACCTTGGGCTTGAGCTACAGATGCTTTTCCCACTGTTTCTTGGAAGCTCCATTGTTTCCTTTGCCTTGACAAATCCTCAGGCTGGGTTGAGGGCTGGGTTACTGACTTCCCTCACTGGCACATTCTAATGGGGCTTCATCAAAACCGAACTCTGGGGTCTCCAGCATTGTTCTGACCATTCCAACCCTGAGGTCCTGCAAACCCTGCAGAGTCTTCATTCATGACCCCAGCCTTTACTGGGTGTCCTATTCTGGCACTACACTTATCTGCAGTGCTCCAGTTGCTGTAACACTTGAATAATTCCTCTCCTTTGCGTAAAATAATTGAATATTCAAAACCAAACATCCCCAAGCCATGTAGTGCAGCTGTGGCCAGTTCTGAATCCTGACAGCTACAGTCCGACACCTCCACAGGGCTGCATGTTATAGGACACAGCTCAAAGCCAAGGGGAAAAGAAGCTCCACAAGGATCTCACCAACAGGAAACAATCTTGACTCTCCAGAAGCTGCGTGGCTTCTTATGAGAAAGCCTGGACCCATCCCCAGAAGCCTTGGTAATGTCAATCACAGGTTTTGAAGCTCAGCAGCCTGTACAGCTTCCTTCTTTCCTCTGCTGAGATGGTCATTCTCTATAGGAAATATTCCCCATTATCTGAAGAATTCAGGAAGCCTAGGACTTCCATATGGCACAAAAGGATAAATAAAGGAGAACAGCCCCCACTGCCACCCCTGCTCAAGCAGATAGCAGCAAAAAAAAGCCAGACCAACAGCTCTGAGAGAAACTCAACATGTTTGTAGGAAGTATGTTTTCTTTAACTCAATCTTGTAAGCAGCTTGGAGAACCAAACTCTTTCCTGAGCACCATTCTTCTAACCTATGTTGAATATGTAAAGCAAGGACACCAGATTTACAGCCAAGTGATTTTCCACTCTGGGCACATGGAACAGGATGAAAGTAAATTTGTGGGTGTTTACGCTTGATTTGGCAGTGAAAAAAAATGAGGGAGGGGCTGTGTTTGAGGGAGGGTATCAAAGATCAGAGCCAGACGCTCCTGCACGGAGCTCTGGATTTACAGGAAATTAAGAAGGTAGAGAAGGTGAGGCAAAGGCTGTGTTTGAAGTGAGAGTCAAGGGGTTCTGAGGCTTACAACCATCCAAGGTGCTTGGGGGGAACTACAGCATATGCCAAAACCACACCACAGTGGCCTAGAGTGCTTTCATTATACAAAGCCTGGGAGAGCAGAGGCTGTAAATGTAGCTTCAAAAGGAGCTTCATCTTAAAGTCTTAGCTCTCAGGGCCTATTAAACATTTATGCTGACTACCACTCCTACTATTTGCTTCAGAGAAAGTACCCCAAATAACCTTTGCTACCGAGTGAACTACTACAGCTCTACTGGCTGTGTAGGAGACAAGCAGAGAGCTGTGAGAAACAAACAGAAATGGTGTTGGAAGAGTGCACTGATATCTCTATTCAGCCAACCAGGAAAGAAGCAGGAAAATCTGCTCTGGAACCTGAGAGGGAAGACAGAAAACTTTGCTAGAACTAATGGGTGGATTAGAGATGTAGAGATGGATAAGACTGAGTGAGGCCAGTGGAGGCAAATATATATAATAAAGAGTATTGACAATTTTTTGTTTTTACCTTACTAAGGTTCACACCTCTGGGGGAGTCTTCAGACCAGCTTCTAGTTGGATCTGTGACTACTGCAGCTCTAGGAACTGTAGAGGAAAAGAAAGAAAGCAGACCTCTCTTCAGAAATCAAAATGAAGACAAAAAAAGTTTGGCCATGCAACCGGAGTTTAGGATGAAACAGCCAGAAGTATTCAAGGTTTTCACTCTAGGAAGTTGTTACTATTAATAGTAGATAATACACAAAGATTCACTTATTCCCTCATAGGGACAACCCCAGCAGAGGGCTGTGCTGGCACTAGCACCTTCCAAGAAGGTGCTCAGAAAGCCCCTCCAAGTGACTTATTTCAAAGGGCGCACACATGATCCTGCAGACTTTGCCTGCAGGAGCTGCTGCCCTCCAGTCACGCAGCCAGGGCTTGATCCCAATATTCACTTGTGGCCTTGCGCAGAGTGAGCAGACTTGGTGCCTGGATTTTATCAGCTCTTGCAAATTCATTAGAAGTACTGGTCTCTGGAATTTAGCAATCCTTGGGAAACCTTCACACTCCTTGTCAGCATGTGCTTTTCCTCTTTGGTCTGTTTTCCAGTAATCATTTCTCCACCCAAATCTACAAATACCTACAGGACCAATTCAGTCTCACACAAAAGAGGCCTTTATGACTGGTGGAGTTGGAGGCTGTTCTGTAGAGTGAATCAGAATTCACTCTATAGAAATCTAGTGTAAATATGGCTCCTTCCCATTAATGAGCAACCACAGCTCCTCTTCCTGAAATCCAAAGCCACCAGGCTAGGAAAGATGAATGTTTAGTGTTCACATTTGAATATACAAGACCCTATGAAGGTGGGACAGACCTTCCCACATTCAGCCTCAGGAAGAAACATCGATTGACTGGTCTGGATTCATATTTGGATGATATCTGTTTATTCCCAGCCCCCCTGACCTACATTCATTTGGCTGCTTATCAGCATCTAGCACCTAGTTGATAAGCCTGTCTCCTGAAGGATGGCCAAATACGACAGAGCTGACCCAAACTCAAATACCAAACACTACAATTTTGCAAAGTGAAAGTTCCACAGATTATGTTGATGGTGCTCAACCACCAATTCTCAGTTCTCTTCTTTCATAGAGCCATAGAACAGCTTGAGTTGGAAGGGATCTTTAAAGGTCATCTCATCCTTGAAGGACATCAACCTGTTGGAATGAGTCCAAAACAGTGCCAGCAAGATGACTGTGGGGATGGATGAGCTCTCCTGTGAGGAAAGGCTGAAAGCATTTGGTTTGTTCAGCCTGGAAAAAGGACAGCTTAGGGGTGACCTAATTGCAGGCTTTCAGTACCTGAAGATGGAGAGTGACTTTTTACAAGAGCATGTAGTGACTGGACGAGGAGGAATGGATTAAAACCAAAAGAACACGTGTTTAGATTAGATGTTAGGTAAAAATTTCTTTACTGTGAGGGTGGTGAGGCACTGGAACAGGTTGCCTGAAGTTGTGGATGCCCCATACCTGGAAGTGTTTGAGACCAGGTTGGATGGAGCTCTGAGCAACCTGGTCTAGTAAAAAACATCCCTGCCCATGGCAGGGGGGTTGGAACTAAATAATGTTTAAAGTCCCTTTCAACCCAAACCATTCAATGATTCTATGATTCCTAGCAGTCCACAGCCCTGAAGCTGCAAAGAAACGTAGACAAACCAGTTTGAGATTTGATTACCATGAGATTTGTGGATTTACCCTAGACGTTCAGATTGAATCAGGCCTTGGCAGCAGCGAGTGGTCGGGCCAGGAGAAAGAGCCTCCTGCAGGCTGGACCAACTGCTTGATGAATCCAGGCGTTCGGGGAAGCTCTCCCCAAAAACGCCCGAAGGGAGCCAGGCCGGCAGGCAGGCACCGGACCTGCGTGAGGCTGGCGGGACTCCTGAGGGCGGAGCTAGGAGGATATGTGGGGAGGGCTACACGCAGAGCTCCTCAGGGCAGCGGCTGCTTGCGCAGCACGGCCCCATCTATCGCGACTCTGTCGAGACACGGCAATGTCGGCGCGGCCCCTCAGCGCTCGGGCGGGAACTACAGCTCCCATGGCCGCGCGGGGCGGGCGCCGCCGCCATCTTGGGCCGGGCGGCGGGGCGGCCATGGCCGCGGGGCGGGCGGCGCTGGCGCTGTGGGCCATGGTGGCCGCTCTGTGCCGCCTGGAGCCCGCCCTGGCGGCAGGTGAGCGGCGGGACGGCGGGACGGGGGTGCGGAGCGGGACCGGGGGGCCGGCCGGGCGCGTCCCCCAGCATCCCGGGGCGGACCGCGGGCTGGAAGGCACGCCCGGCCGGTTCCCCGCCTCCCCGCCCCGCCGCTTATGCTGCGGGCGGATGGATCGAATGCTTTGGCTTTTCCTTCCTGTGTGTTTTAGATGCCAAGTGGAAAGCGGTAACTGGCCAAATTAAGAAAGCTGTGGAAGCCTATGAGCCGTGTGTAAAGGAAAATTGCAGCTGCCACCAAAGGTGAGAGACTGGTTTCCTTTCGACTGCGCAGGTCTCCGGACATAGGAGGGAATGCTTTCGGCAGCACTGATGGATTGGGAATTACCTAGGGAATATTTGGGCCCAAAGGTGTCACATCCGCAGCCATAGGACCGCCGCTGGTCACGCACCTCTGCAACTGAACGTACAGTGTGTTGGCATTTCATGTATGACCACACAATAAACCATGCCCATAGTTGGTGGCATTTCTCTTTTAACAACCCACTTCACTACCCCCTCACTCAGTGGGACTCGGGGGTTTGATACCTTTAAGCAGCATTTTTATTTAAAGGAGGAAAAAGAATTTAGGAGTTATATTCTTCTGCCTTTAGGATTAGGATTTCAGATGCAGAAACACAGGTGCCCAGCTTCAAGCCTCCTATTTAAAAGTATCAGATGTGCTCACTCATTTGGGGGTTTGAGTGCTATATTGGCTTTTAAAATCAGATGAGTCATATTGAACAACTGTACTCTCTGTTTAGAGTTTTTGATCTTCATTGCTCTTGAAATACTGATGAGGGAAAGTCTCTTCTAGCTGAGCCTTCCAGTCTTTTTCCTACATTCTAACCCAGATACAGCCTAAAGACATATCCTAATCTTTAAACAGGCACCCCACCAGCTCCTGCCCACCTTTGGGCAAAACACCTTCCCAAGTGGTTACAACCTCCAAATCTGCTGCAGAACATGATAGTCAATAGTAACATGGATTGAGGATGGCTGTGGATGTGCTGTGGCACTGCAGCTCTCTTCCTGTTCTCAAGCTCATCCCATTTGCATCCCTACCAGACTGCTCAAGCTGTTGTGGTCAGACTTTCTGCACAATGGCAATTCCTGTCGTAGTTTTACTGCTCTCCACCTGATTAGGAAATAGCAGAATTCTGAGGTTGGAGATCATGAAGTCCAACCCCCTCTGCTTATGCAGGGTTGCCAGGACTGTGACCAGTCAGGTTTTGAATACCTCAACATTAATGTGTCAGAGAAACTCCACAGCCACTCTGGGCAACCTGTACCAGTGTTTGACCACCCACACAGTGGGATCACCCTGACACTGTTTTCTTAAACTGAAACATTGTTGCAATGTCTACCTAAAAGCAAAAAATGTTTCCTTGGCTGTTGCAATCTGACATTTCATGCTCCAGTCTGTTGGATCACAGGACTTTCAGACTATATTTATGTAAATCACATCCTCCTTATGTATTCTTATATTCATTAGGTTTGTGCTTCCATCCTGTGTTCCTGGAGCTCACTGGTAATGTGCAGAACTCACAGGACGTGCTGCATAGGCCTGTCCTCTTAAGCCAGCTTCCTCTCACCCAGTGTTCCTGCAACTAGACTGTTCTCTACATTTTTAATGCCTACATAGCATGACGTTTTGTGAGGAATTTGGTCTTGTTGTGCCCCATCATTTATGGAGAGCCAGAGCACAAGGGTGACATGAGCTGAAGGGTTTTACCCAAAACATGCCAGGGAGTGTCAGGTACTTTTGTGAGACAGTGACTAGAGCTGTCCTGTACTGGGCTTTGTGTTCAGGCAAACAGCACACAGGTAGAAGTATGAAGCTTGGACCTACGAGCCTCTGAGGAACTTCCAAGTGACTTAAATTCTCACACCAGGGCTCGTAGAACCTACATGGAGCTTCTTTTAGCTAGAAGCCTGTTCTGCACACTGCAGTAATTGAATACACAGTGATACATAATAATGGCTAATGGTTTTGTTTCAGTGTCTGGAAGCAGGACCTGGCTCCTTTTCGAGGTGGCATTTCCAAGGAGACAATGTCAGACGTGGTGAGCCGGAAGCTCGGGACCCACTACCAAATAATTAAAAACAAACTGTATCGTGAGCAGGACTGCATGTTCCCTGCAAGGTAAGAGCTATGCAGAGATTCTGCTCTCCCTAGCTGGGACAGAAGAGTACTTCCAACACTGGAAGTTGGAAGTTATTGAGGACAGTGATATTTCAGAGGTCTGAGTTCCTCATTAGAGCAGGAGCCCAGAAAATCAACTGTGAGGCTTATATGCATCAATAGGAAAGTGTCACTTGCATTCAGTGTACAAAAGGTTGGTTGGTTTGTTGTGGGATCCCAGAGAAAGCTTGGGTCGGGCCAGATTTAATAGGATGTGTTGCCTCATTTGTTTCCATACTGCAGTGGGATTTGGAGGCTGCTGTAGGCAGTTCCCAGTTTGCATCATGGTATGGCTTGGGCTCACCATCTCTTCTGCTTCTGTGCAGAAGAAGGCCTGCATGAGACTGCAGGGGTCTGCCTCCCTATAGCTCTTTTGCCATGTGTCATTTCTCCACAGATGCAGTGGAGTTGAGCACTTCATTCTGGGGATCATCCATCGCCTCCCTGACATGGAAATGGTGATCAATGTGCGTGACTACCCCCAGGTTCCCAAGTGGATGAAGCCCACTATCCCAGTCTTCTCCTTCAGCAAGGTACGCACGTCTTTAAAAGCTGAGCATTTCCAAGATGTGCATGTCCTTCTTTCTCTTGGGAATGTATTTTTGAGGATGGTTTTCTGTGCATCAAAATTGCTTGCTCCTTCTTGCCCTTTGTTTCTATTCACTTCCAGTTTTCTGACAGACAGACTTGCAGATCAATTTGATAGATCAGTTTTTCCCCTCATTAGCTCCCCTTCCAGGTCAAAAAGTGTACCTCTGCTGCAGTGGAAGGATACAGAGCTGGGTGGGATATGTGCCAGTATTCCTCCCATTTGTTACAATACCTCTGTTAAAATTGTAACCATAGTTTATCAGCAATATTAAGGATATTTGATCACGTCAGCTATCATACAGTAATCTCATTTAATGTGAATATTTTAGTCCTTTTTTTGTGGTGCCAAAGATAGGTGTTTCTATAATCTTGTCATCCTCTGTGAACCCTTTTCTCTTGGATTCCCTTTTCCACCTGCAAATGTGGACACACACGCAGAGGTGCACCCATGCATGGAGACAATTGCTCTTTGCTTCTCTGTTCCTAGACTCAAGAACCCTCCTGCATGTTTTACTATCTCTCCCACTGTTAAACTTGACTGTAGCATAATGTCTCACCCTTTCCAACAAAATATTCTTACACCTCAAGCTTTGGCTAGTCTTGCTTTGCTTTAGTGTATGCCTTGTATGCCCAAATCCTGCACTTCCATGTACAAATCCTATTCTTGACTGAAGTCCAGCAGACAGTAAGATGGAAGGAGAAGCAATGACCTATTTGGTCTTGCTAGTTCAAACCCAACTCTGTTTCAGCTAATTTGCAACATCTTACTCTGACCCTAGATCTTCAGGTCATGCAATCTGAACCATAATATGATCCATAACAATTGACTACTCCTCAGTGGTCCTAAAATTCTCACTAGATTTTCAGTACAGCCAATAACCATGTTCACTGCTGGATGCAGCAGTAAAGCCAAGCTGTCTTGCCCCTTGACCATTGAACAACCTTAACTCTAGCCAGCAGAACCCAAGTTTTTGAAAAGCAGGTTGCAGGAGTTTAGACTTCACAGCTGTGTTCATCATTCTGCCCTGCAAGATCCTGCAAGAAACTGAGCTCTGTTCTCACTGTTATCCGATATCTGAACTGTAACCTCAACCCTATCTTATTTGAAACCCAAGGCACAACTCCCATTTCAGCAGCCAGTGTTAGGAAGACTTCAGGGTGCTGGTTCCATGTGCTTTCTAAAGCTGAAAGTATAAGGGATTAAAGTATTGTCCTGTTTTGCATCTCAGAATCATGATTATGAAGCTGTCATGGTCTGTTACCAGTGCCTGGTTGTAGCAAGACTGAGAAAATACAGAAGCACACACTCATTCAGGTTGGAAAGGACCTCAGAAAGTCAACTAGTCCAGCACCTTTGCTCAGAGTAGGAACAGCTTTGGGCTGCATCCTGCTCAGATTTGAGCATTCCTGGGGACAGGGCATCCACAGACAGAGTTTGACCTGTTGTCAGAATGAGAACATATTTCCCACTATATAACTGGAATTTCTCCTCTTTTAATCAAAGCCTGCTGCCACTCATTCTGTCTCTGCACCTCAGAAAAGAGTGTGCCTCTTCCTGAACTTTCCCTTTAGGCAGAAGGAGATGGCATTTACATTCCCCTAAGCCTCTTCTCCCTGTACATGGACAAACCCATTCCGTGTTCATAAGTCATGTGCGTTAACCTCCTAACTACCTCAGTGGCCTTGGACTCTCCAGTGTCTCCAGGTGACAGATGGATGGATAATTGTGTAGGAAGTTCACTGCTACTAGTGCAAGGAAGTTGCCAATAGTCTGGTTTCATGGAAGGATTTAGTCTCAAATGCTGATCCTCCCTCTGATAATGTACGGGGACTTAAGCAACCAAACAGGAGTGAGGAACTGGGATTCTTACATGACCTGGATATTTATTACAGTGAATTGCCAAGTGATCTCTAGGAAGTCTGGAATGAACCAAAGTGTTGGAAACCTTAATGTCTAAGTGTCTCTAAGTGCCCCTAGCTCTGAAGAGGTAATAATGCATTTTGACTTATCAGAAGAAGAAAACATTTGTAGCTACACATAGGCACAAGCCTTTAGAAAGATGAGTTGAGCTCAGGTCTTTTGCTATTTACTAATCAACTGCATCATGGATCTCTTTTGCTATTTCCTACCTGAAATTCCTGTGTCATCACACAGGAGCACAAGGCCTTTTAAAAATCATTGAAGCATTTCAGTATCAAGCTGTCTTCTTATGAACCCTGCCCAGGGAGGTCATGGAGTCTCTCTCTCTGCAGATATTCCAAACTCACCTGGACATGTTTCTGTGTAACCTGCTCCGGGTGACCCTGCCTTGGCAGGGAGGTAGGACTGGATGATCTCCAGAGGTCCCTTCCAACCCTAATAATTCTGTGATTCTGTAAGCTCAGCAAATAGTCCTGCTAAGCTCTTGTGGAGAAAGCCAACAGAGCTCACAGAAAGAACATTTGTTACTGGTGGGCTCAGTCAGTAAACCAAAGTAAATATTACTCTTATTCTTGCATTACTCTCCTTTTTCTCAAGACATCTGAGTACAACGATATCATGTATCCTGCCTGGACATTTTGGGAAGGAGGACCAGCTGTTTGGCCAATTTACCCAACAGGTTTAGGGCGCTGGGACCTCATGAGAGAGGACCTCAAAAGGTATGTTTTGGAAGTGGTTATGTGTGGGGGGAGGTTTCATGGAAGACAAAAATCCAATCTTGCACTGGGCAGCACTGGGCCAATGTTGATGTCTAAGACCATAGGTCTGTTGCCCTACGATCTGTCCTGCTGCCTCACATTAACCACCTACAGCCTAACTGCTGTATGGGAATTCTCCATGGAAACCTTGGGTGATGTCACTGGAAGTTATAATTAGCTCCTCTGTTTGCAAGCCTTTAGTAAGGAATGCAGAAGACAAACTATGCACATCCTTCATGCTGTAAGGGCCAGATTACCATCGGGTTTGGGGAGAGCAGGTTTGTCAATAAAGTAGCAGTTATCTTTTGCCTGCAGAAATCTCCCCTGACATCCAGAAATATTTTTCTTTCTTTTCAACTACTTCTCTAGGAGCTGGGGTTTTTTTTCACTGCAGGGATGATCCAGGATGTTTGTGTAAGCTTCTGGAAGGCTAAAAGAAAGCCTTCTTTAGATCTGCTTTTACTTGAGTGTCATAGTGCAATAGAAAACCTAGAATCGTTCCTAAGGATCAAGAGTCACTGCTGGGCTAATCAGATGTTCTGGCTGGGAGTCTTCCTTTTGGCAGGATCTTTTGATTTATTAGCAGAGTAAGGGGCTGCTTCCCATGGAGAGTGACAAAGTGTGCAACAGTGAGTGAACACAGAAACAAAATAGCAAAACCCACTTCTGTGTAATTGAATTGGCATCGGAATGCAAGGGTGAATCTTTCGCTCTTCAAAATCTGAAGATCCACGTGGTTTTTGGTAGATAGAGCTTAATGTGTTGTAGTGTAATAGAGGTCCAAAGCATTCACTCATCCTTGTGCTTTCACTTGTATCACTGGGTTATAAGGAAATGCAAACCTTGACCTGCACAGGTAGATCAGCTTGGGGGTCAGGACCTGCATGTTCCACCAGGTGCAGCAGAAGAGTATGGCAGGGTTCCCCTGAGAGGTGGTGAGGCAGGTGACTGCACTGACAGAAAAAGACCCCAGGTGAACAGCTATTTTGAAGGACTTGATTAGGTTTATAATGAAAGTGATTAGGAAAAACAATGAACTCCTGTGTTTTAAGTGGAAAACACTAGGTGGGTTTTTTGTTTCTTGATTGGTAGTTTTGTTTTGTAGTGGGAAATGACTGCTTAGAAACTCTCTAGTCATTGTTCACTGTCCATATTCAATGAAGTACAGCAAAATAAAGCCACAGTACAAAAAGTGGATTAAAATCTTAGGTAAACTCTTAATATCCTTCAAGGTTTGGTGGGGGGGCTCTGTGTAATACATTGTTTTGCCTGAAAGGTGTTCTGCAAGGTGGCTTGTATTAAGTTGCCTTAAACACAATATTCACAGGAGAACCTGTTTCATTGGACTTGGCTGTGAGTTTTTCTATGCTATAATGAAGAAAGTGATTTCCATCAAAAATGAAGACTAGAAAAAGACATCATGCTGTGAAAGCTGATGAGAGTGTTGTTTCATGGTTGTATTAAATAATTTATTGCCATGTATAAAAAATATTTTCAGATCTGCAGAAAAATGGCCATGGAAGAAAAAAATCTCTAAGGGATATTTCCGAGGATCCAGGTGAGCATTTTTTCCTGAAGATTCTACCAACAGAGGCTGTGACAGCTCCCTGAATGTAGAAATTTCCATGTCTCCAAGATCTAATCCCTAATTAAGCATAACTCAGAGTGTGTTTTCCAAAAGTAAGGGAAGTGAGGCATGTTGTACAGTACTGCACTATTAGTTATTCTCCAAAAGAACGGCCATTTGAAACTAGTTTGTTATAATCACCTAATACTGGAAACAGAAGTCCTGATGGATTTGCCACATTATTTCTTAATGACTAAAACTGTCACCTCAGGAACCCGCTTGTTTTGTTCTGTGAAGGGAACTGCAGGTGCTTGATACAATTTTAAAGATTTAATATTGCTGTTCATGCTTCCTGCCAATGTGAATGCTTTATTTGCTGTGCAAGTGCTCCACGCTGAATGAGAAGTATTCTGGCCTTAAGTTGCCTGAGTGGTGGGGGATAAGAGAAGATTACTTTTGGCCTCTCTCCAGTGACAGTTAGAAACAATGTTAAACCCCATACTTTGTTTCTTCCCCTTCCCCAGCAGGGAAGGATTTGATGGCTTACCAGGTAGGCTCAGCCGGTGATGAGTGTCTCAGGGTTGTCATAACCTTGTTTATCAGCTGTGTTTTAAAGTCCTGTCAGAGGGATCACTGCTGAAGATGCTGAGCATCTCTTAACGCTCTCTGACTAAGGTGGGAGTTAAAGCATTTGGCACCCATCAGGGCAAAGGAAGCAGGATTTGTCCTGGGAATTGTTTAAATAATACTGTTAAACATATGGTCAGTCAAATAATGTTGGTACCTGTGACTCATTCTCTTCTGTTAAAATACCCTTGGGCAGAAATACATCATGGTGCACACTTCATAAAGTCTTGGGGGCACGTAGGGAGGTCAGCCCCTGAAAGAAGCAGTGCCTCAAACCCTGTAGTCTGTTTGCTGTGTTGAGTCGTGGGGATTGACAAATTTTTTTTTTTTTTTTTTTTTTTTTTTTCCAGAACAAGCCCTGAGAGAGATCCCCTCATCTTGCTGTCCCGAGAAAACCCAGAACTTGTTGATGCTGAGTACACTAAAAACCAGGCTTGGAAATCTGAAAAGGTGTGTGGGTGTTTGTCTGTCTCCTGTGTGTGAAGGCCAGAAAGGGTGGCATTGCAAGATGGCTTTGATGAGAGAGAAAGAAACATCTTGTTGGAGAGTTGTGGGTGATCCTTTACAGTGGGGGAGGTTTGTAGTTCCCTTGATGGCCGCACCTCTCTGACGGATGAAAGGAAGGAGTCTCTAGAGCCTGGCAGGCCAAACACTTTTCTTCCTTCTACGCTTGTTGTTCAAGGAATAGTGAACACATAAGAAAATGAATCTCTGCCAATCTCCTCCTCTCCCACAACAACAAAATTGGCCAACCCTTCCCCTTCTGTCTCTGAGCTGTCTCTCTGGTGGTGTCAGTCTTCAAACCTTTTTCTGTTTTCACCAATTTCTTGATCCTATTGTGGATAACTTTCTGATAACTGTTGCTGATAACTTTTTAGTTTCTTACTTAGTCTACAGTCCAGCTCTCTCCAGACAATCTTGGCTAATCCAGTTACACTTGGCTTCACACAGTCCATTGTCCCAAGCTGTTTTCCACTCTGTAGCTGCCAACAAAACATTATCATTTAATATGTTTGTGCTGGCATTCACTTACAGGCAGTGTGTAATTTACTGAGCTTTTTTTCATGTTTGAAGGGAATTCTTTATAATCTTTCTAACAGCCCACCAGAGAAGGTTTTCTCAGAAGTGGGAATGGAAGGTTTTGACACATCACTTTTGTTTCTAACTGAGAAGGAAAACAAATTAAATCACTATTTGAAGCTTAATGTTTTGGTTTTGTTTTGGTTTTGTTTTGTGGGTTTTTTTTTTTTTTTTTTTTTTTTTTTTTTTTGTTGTTGTTGTTGTTGTTGTTGTTTTGTTTTTTTAATTCTCTTTATTTTAAGGACACCTTAGGAAAGCCTCCTGCAAAGGAAATTCCACTGGTTGATCACTGCAAATACAAGTAAGAGTTTTGATTAATAAAGCTGTTCAAGGGCTATGAGTTAGTCTTTCCTTGCATGGTGTAGGGTCTCATTTTATTTTAAGGTCTGATTCAACAACCAGCTTCATGTAAATATGAAAGTTTGCGAGCAGATATAAGACAGCTAAAAATTTGGGAGCTTAGCATGACAAGTGCTGCCACTGTGTGTATGTAGTAAAATAGAGAACCTGAAATATGATTGAGCAGACCTAGTATTAATTCATACTTTTTATGTTGTTTGGAAGAATGTGGTTTTGGTTTACAGAGGCTTTTATTCTTTAACTACTTTAGTGAGGGTTTTTTGGTGTAGCACTCTCACAGGTTTCTATGTACAATATAAACTCTTAGTGTGTATGCTCTTGTGTGTCAGATGTTTTGCTTTTTCTTCTGCTAGCTGTGATTCTGCCAGCCAGAATCTGCTGATATAAGAGCTCAGTCATTTGGCTGAATCTGTGTTTTTGTGCAAATGTGATTGACTTGTCTCATTTTGTATTTCACTAGACTGTAGCCCAGATTTCTCCCTTCTGTTACACATACACTGCCCAACTCTGATGCTCCCCAGCCCATCATATGGTGTAGGCTGAGACCTTCTCACACACTTTTGTTGTAGCCCAGGGTGCTAGTGTCAACATGAACTTTTGTCTGCTCCCTTCAGTGTAGGTGTTATAGCAGGCTGGCTTGGCTGAGTTAGTGGATGATGGGAGCTGTGTCTGGAATTGGACAGAGGACATTTCCTTGCTTCCAGACCATCATTCTTGTTGCATCTCTACATGTCTTTGTTGAATTCCTAATACAGTGAGCTCCTCGTCCCTGCCTTGAGATCCTAGCTAATACGAAGGATGAAAAGTAATTTCAGATTTACTCCTTGTTATTTACTGCTGAACTAAGTTTAGACGTAATTCCTGTCTTGCCCAAAATATATATAATATATAAGCTCCATCTCACCCAAAATAGTTTCATTAAAGGAAGAACTCTCTTCTCCCAGCCCAAAATGTTTGACTTCAAAGATCAGTTGTATGTTCAGGGGAGGTTTACCCGTAGGTAAAACAGCTTTCCGTATAATAGGAGAAATGTAGGTTTGATAAAGAAAACAAGTAAGCAAACAAACATCCCTATGAGATACAGTTTGCTAAGAAAAATACCCCCTTGCCACAGTCAAGCCCACTTTACTAGTTTGGCAGAAAATACTCAAAACAAAATTGTGGATTATTTTTTATCTGCAAAGTCCATCTGTTGTGTGCTGGTCCATTTCACCTCCTAGGGTTGCATTCCCAAGTTAATATGAAACAATTATATTCAGATTAAAGCAGAATCCCAGAGGAAAAAGTAACCCGAGATAGATGTGGCAGAGCACAACGATGAACAGAATAGCTTCACTGCAAGGCAAGAGAGAATTGGGAAAAACTTCCTTGTGGTCAACAAAGCCTCTGGATGACCCCATAGGGTCACAGAATCCATGTTGTGACCTTCCATGCCTTGTTGGCAATTGTCCATGAGGCCTCACAGGCAGAGGTAAAGCCTCACACCTTGAATTTCTCACTGAGTTATGACAGACAGCAGAAACTCACCCAGTACACCCTCAACTTCAGCTCAGCTTTCCTGTGAGCAGCTTCAGATAAATGCCTTTCCTCTGTTTTAGTGACTGGTGTGTTGCTCAGCTGCTGGAGACCAGCACACCATAGCACATTTCCTCACACAAAACGTGTAATCAGGTCACTCTCTCTGCTCATCCTTTTTCAAGGTACCTGTTTAATTTCCGGGGAGTGGCGGCCAGTTTCCGCTTGAAACACCTTTTCCTGTGTGGCTCGCTTGTCTTTCACGTCGGGGAAGAGTGGTTGGAGTTCTTCTATCCCCAGCTGAAGCCTTGGGTCCACTACATCCCGGTGCAGTCAGACCTTTCTGACGTCAGGTGTGAGGCCTGAGGCTGCTCCATGGAGCATTCCATACCACAGGGAGGCCTTTGGGAAGGTGGGATGGTTTGTGTTGGGCCACGAAGTGCCTCCACTCCGAGGCATCAGGCAAAGACTCTTGGAGGTCATGGTGTTTTCTCTGCATCATTGCCCCCAAAGAATCCTTTGCTGAATATTACTTGGGGAGTACAGATTCACTGGAGTAAGTCTTTCACTGAAATCAGCAGGCACTAGACTTTTAAATTTGCAAGAGGGCAGCAGAGATAAGGGGGAAGAGGAATTTATCAGTGGGCCAGAAACGTGTTAGCTCCCAGATTTCAGGATGTTGTCCAAAGCTGATGTGAAACAATCAAGAAGAGAAGTTTCTTCTGTGCTCTGAGGTGAGCACCTTCACTCACTTGTAAGCACTTAACCTCATCCTCTCCAACAATTTATCTAAGGGATGATGTTCTCCACTGAGCCAGTTGTTTCATAATTTTTTTCTTTTTGTGTGTCTTCATTTTAGGGAGCTCTTGCAGTTTGTAAAGGAAAACGATGCCATAGCACAAGAAATTTCAGAGAGGTAAGCAGTGCGTCCTTCCTGGCTATTAGGCAGTCTTCCAAAACATTTTCTTAACACTGCTTTTGAAAGGGTTGCCCATTGAGGACAACCTAGTATTAGTAGGGTGCAGGATAACTGATCTTCTGCAATAACAGCAGGAGGGCTGGAGCACTCATAACAAACAGGGAGAAGCAGAGAACAGGATGCTGTGCTTAGCTCTTGGGTTCACCTGTGACCCATGTCAGGAACCCCACGGAAAGATGGCAGAGGTTGGGAGCTTCTGTCTCGGTAGGGAGAGCAAGCTGGCTCCTGGGAGCTGTGTCTGCACTGTAAACATTACCTATCCAGGCTGGTCTGAAGCAGCATGCATCAGTGCTGCTCTAGCTGGATGTGATAAGTGAAAGCTGATATTTATTATCCCAGATAGCAAATACCGTCTTGAGGATAGCAAAAGCACTGCAACTGTCAGAGCTGTGAGCATGAATGAAAATGGTAAAATTAAAATAGACGGTACAGAGCAGTGCGTGTTGTTTCTCATTTGAAACGAGGAAGAGTGAATGTTGATATACATCCAAACCAAAACTAATGACTCTTGTAGGAACTGGAAAACAGTCCTGACTGTGCCTTGTGTGTCTCTAGGGGACGTCAGTTCATCACTGAGCACTTGGAGATGGAGGATGTCTCTTGCTACTGGGAGCATCTGCTGTCTGAATATTCCCAAACCTTGACTTACAAAGTGAAAAGGAGGAAGAGCTACAGCGAGATCACTTCTGGACAGCTGAAAACAGAACTGTAGAGACTTCTCTGTTTTTCTCCTCAGCTCAAACGGATCACTGTGGAAATCTGAAGATCAGTATTAACTTATTTCTTGTGCTCTCAGACTTACCTTTCAAACTAGAACTACAGAGAACAGCAGTAAGCTGTCTCGGACGTTGCTTCCAGGCAGTGGGACCTGGTTATACTGTGACCACAAGAATGTTATGCAGCATGTTGGATTATGGCTATTTAATGGGATGCCTAGCAGAGAGGTGTTAGCATCTAGGACTTAGTTATTACCTGTCTCAGAATGAACCTAAGTCTCATTCAGTCAATGAGAAGCCTTCCTGGACTTACTGTACCAAAAGGCATAGCAAGGGACACAGACTGTGAGCTGCACTCAGCTGGCAAACACTTGCCCCTTTGTTTGACAAATGTTTTCTCAGCTGTTTGAAAGCACTTGGGGTATTAGGTGTTCTCTGACAGAAGCAGGTACTGGGATTTGGGGGATACCTTTTTAGATAGCTTAGAGTTGATGTTTATGTTGGGTTTTAGAGGTTGATGGTAAGGCTTTGACATTCCATTGAAAGGAAAACTGATCCTTACAGAGTTACCCTGCCTACCTCACAGGGGAGCAGCAGGTGCTGGTGATGTGGCCATCATCAGTGATGTGCAGAGATGGCTCATTCTCCAACAGATGAGCTGGGTGCCTGCACAGCCCTGCACAACTGAGCCCCTGTTAATTATCTCTTACCAGCTGCCTCCCAGGCATCCTGGGACCCTTAGGAACCCAGAGAAAGTATTCACAGAGGTAGATTCAGCACTTCTTTTTCCCAAAAGTGCAGAGTCTGCTCTGATCCCCTTCTCTAATCTTTCTAGGATTATTTTGGGGTTTTATTTTGGTTTGGGATTTTTGTTTTTTTGATACTGGTAATCCATCTGCACAGTTCAGTACTCGCTTTTCTTCCCCACAGCTGTGCCACTTCTTTTCTCATCTCCTTCAGCCTGGTTGAGGGAATGTCTTCAGTCACACAGTAGCTGCTACTGCTCACATTCCCCATTTTGAGTTCAGTCACAGGCTGCTTGTTGTTGCTGTGTTTATGCCTACCACAGCCTCTCAGCCCAGGACAGCAATTCCTGAAATGTCCTGTGCCCCCTTAAGGTGAGAGGCTGGCAGGCAGCAGCATCTCTGGCACCCAGGCAGGAGAGTGTGGGGTGGCAGGAAGGACACAGGAGCCTCCCAGGGGAGCACCCTGGATGGTAAAGCAGCCTCAAGGCTGACAGAGCAGCACGTTATAATGGAAGAGGATGATAGCAACAGCTCTCAGGCCTGTCTGCAGTCAGTTTGGATCAGGGAAGAAGGAAATTGCATGGAACAATAATAATATTTGAGTGCACGTGTGCCCTCACAGAGGCCTTGCAGCCCTGGAACAGGGACACAGCAGCTGGCCCTACTGATCAAGTGCTGGTTTCCAGGACAGTGTGTTGGTTTTGGGACCAGTGCTGGGGTTAACCCATCCAGCGAAGGAAATAGAAGGGGGCATTAAAAGAACCTGGTTTCCCAGGAAAACTGTGCCAGAGTGGAAAGGCTTTTCTGTTTTTCTATTTTTAGCCAATGGAGAGACAGCGCTCCAAGAAACTGAACAGCTCTGTATGATATTTTAAAACCATTTGTAATTAAGTGCTCTTTGGAATAAAACAAACAGAAATGAAGTTTTGCTGGATGCATGTTGCTTCATCAGAAGAGTCATAAGAGGTTTGCAGAGCCCCAGCTGTTCCACCAGTAGATTTTGTGATGAGACTTGATTGTTGTACCTTAGGTGGCCCTTGACCCAAGTGAGGGTTCATCACCAGTGGGGGAAGAATCCCAGGAATTCAAATCCCAAGGGATAAAATACACCCAGGCTTAGTGGGAAGGCCCAGGCACCTCCTTCCCCTGGGGGCAAGCTTTCACTCCTTTGGTGAAAGGCCTCACAAAATAAGTCTGGGGGCGCTTCAGAGGTCTTCGATGATTTATGACACCTAAAACATGACAGCTGCATCTGTGTCAGCACAGTCGAGCCAGGAATGCCCCACCAGACCTCGCCCGAGGGAATGAGGGGTTCAGAGCAGAGCCAGTTGCTTTAGGGAGCACCATGAGCACCAGCACCACCTCACCGTGCAGGATTCGCCTCTTAGCGGCCTCAAAGCCCGGGGGCTGTCCCCGCTCTGTCCTATTCGAACCGGGCATCACAGCCCCCAAAACTCCGCTTCTCTCTCGGAGAGTGGGGGGACAAACCCGGCCCTGCACAAACGGGTAAATGTTGGAGTCATGAATCAGCAGTAGGGCAGTCTCTCACACGAGCCGGGCCGTTCCGAGCGGTACCGAGCTGTTCCGAGTGGTTCCGAGCCGTTCCGAGCTGTTCCGAGCGGTACCAAGCGGTACCGAGCTGTTCCGAGCGGTTCCGAGCTGTTCCGAGCGGTACCGAGCTGTTCCGAGCTGTTCAGAGCCATTCCGAGCGGTTCCGAGCTGTTCCGAGCCGTTCCGAGCGGTTCCGAGCGGTTCCGAGCTGTTCAGAGCGGTTCCGAGCTGTTTCGAGCTGTTCCGAGCGGTTTCGAGCTGTTCCGAGAGGTACCGAGCTGTTCCGAGCGGTACCGAGCTGTTCCGAGCGGTTTCGAGCTGTTCCGAGCGGTACCGAGCGGTTCCGAGCGGTTCCGAGCTGTTCCGAGCGGTTCCGAGCTGTTCCGGCCGTATCCGTCGGTGCCGAGCTGTTCCTAAAGCGTTTCCTAGCGTACCGAGCGTTCCGCTGTTCCAGCTGTTTCCGGCGTTTACCTAGCTGTTTTCCAGCGGTTTCCGAATCGGTCCGAGCATGTGCAGAGCCGTTCCGAGCGTTCCGAGCTGTTACCGAGCTTGTTCCGCGGTTCCGAGCTTTCCGAGCTGTTTCAGAGCCGTTCCGACCGGTGTCCGATCGGTTCCGGTCCGAGCTGTTCCGAGCGGTTCCGAGCCGTTCCGAGCTGTTCCGAGCGGTTCCGAGCCGTTCCGAGCCGGTCCGAGCGGTTCCGAGCGGTTCCGAGCCTCTCCGCTCGGTGCCATGCCCCGCCAGGGCGCAGGGGGCGCTGCCGCGCCCTCCCGGTGCCGCCGCCGCCGCTGCCGCCCGCTCGGCCATGGCGGAGCTGCCCGGGGCCCAGGCGGGGTTCGGCCGCCCCGCGCCGCTGCCGCAGACGGGCTGGGAGCGGCTCACAGAGCTCTGGCGGCGAGAGTGAGCGCCGGGCCGGGCTCGGGCGGGCCGGGATGGGATGGAATGGGATGGGAGGGGTTCTGCGGGGCTGGGTGGCGGCCGTCCCGCCGTGCCCCGGCCCCGCTCCCATCGCTGCCCTTGCCTTGCAGCGAGCAGCAGCAGTACCCGGAGGAGACGGTGAACATCGCCAAGTCGGCGTTCACGGCGGGCGTGGTGGGCTGGCTCTACGGGGGGCTGCCCGCCTTCGTCAGCGCCCGCAAGGCCTTCATCGAGGGCAGCCACGGCGAGATCTTCCAGAACCGCGCCGATGCCGTGGTACGGCCGGGGCATGGACGGGGGAGCGCTGGGCAGCGCCCGCCGCCGGACCCGCTGCGTGCCCGGCAGGGAAGGCCGTGGAAATTGCCCTTGGAGCCGCGGGTTGGGGTGACACCGGGGCCCGAGGGAGGCCGGGTGGCCTCGGGTTTGTGGGACGCGTGTGGTTTGTCCGGTTCTGCTACAAAGAGTTTGCTGGGGCTGTGTAAGTGCAGCCTGCCCGCTCAGCTGCTGCCCGGGTTAGCTTTGCCCGAATTGAGCGCGGTCAGCTTCAAAGAAGTGTCCTTCGTGATGGAGAGAGTTGGTAACAAAGATCACCGCTCTGATTAACGTGTCTCGAAAAGGCTTTCTGCGTTTTAAGTTGCTGACAGCCGACTTCATAGTATCAAGCTGGGATTGTACCCTTGTCTTATTAATGCGAGTCATTTTAAGACCATTTAAAATTCTTTTAGAACAGCAGCACAACAAAGAACGTTTCTGACATTTTATAGATGTATTTGAACTTCTAGGTGTTTGTTATTCAATTAAAGTGTTGGTTACCTGGATTATGAGGAGGAAAACCCCTTTAAAAATCTGCCTGATGTAAATTTTACGTCTTTTACTATTAGATTTGGCCTCTGATGTGGTGGAGCCGCTGCCTGGCTTCACTCTGGTGGCTCTGGTATACCTGAACTCAGGCTAAGCACCTATACCACAAGCACTGGAAGAGAAAGTTTATTTGCTCTCATGGTATTAGCTGCAGCATTTTAAATTTTTATGAAGCTTCTGTTTATCACTTATTTAAAAAATCCTCTTCTTTTCAAGCTTTTAAGTGCCAGTGTTAAACTGCAGAGCTTGATGGTATTGTAACATTTAATGTAGATGGTTATTATTTACTTACTATTATTTATTGATGGTTATTATTTGTTAATATTTGTGAACTCATAATGATGAAGTAGTTTCTAGTTTTTCTCTCTTCTCCATTGCTGCTTTCCTGTACTGTCCTCAAAGAGCCCCTCCAGCCCCTCCAGATGTCTTTCAGCAGCAGGATTACAAAGAGCAGTTGACATTCCAAACTGGAATTGATGGTGGTTTTCCTGTTGGTGGTTGGGAGCAGCCTTTCCTCCAAGGGTGGCTGACTTGGCCGGAGCTGGGGTTCCAGTGCCAAGGGATGTCAGTGCCATGGCCTGGCTTGCAGCGGTGCTGGCAGGAGGAGGGGGCTGTGGCCTGTGACATGTCCTTTCTGTCCCCCCAGCAATCTGCACACCGTGCCGGTCTCCGGAGCTTCATCCGCTACGGCTGGCGCTGGAGCTGGAGGGTCACGGTTTTCGCCACCATATTCAAGTGAGTGTTTCCTGAAGGCAGAGGGAGCAGAGCCTGTGCCTGTGCTTGTCCTTCAGCAACAGTGGCCAAGGGCTTTCTGTGCCAGCAGTGCCCACAGCTCTGGAGATTGATTGAGGCTCCTGGTGGTGCCTTAACATGAGTCTGGTTGATCAAGCAGGAGCATGGAGAGGGTTTAGCCTTTTAGAATTGCCCCAGAATTCTCATCTTCTAATGGATCAGCACAAACCCTAAATGTGGAAAAGCCCTGACTTGAACACTGTTCTTCCCTTTCTTGACAGCTGCCTTCTGCTTTTGCTTCATGTCTTCTTGTGCTTTTTCTCTGAGGGAGTGTTAAAGTGTGTTGGCAGTTGCTGGAAGTGCTTTCTAACCCACACTGATTTTTGTCCTTTCTGCTATGTCTCATTACTCCTTGTTTGTATACACTGGTGGTACTCACAATTATCACTACTCCTACTTTGTATACACTGATGTTCATCAGTGAACAATTTGTTCCTCAAAGAACAATTCTTTGTTCTTGTCCTCAGACACTTGCAGGGGACTTTCTTGTTCTAGAGCAGTTGCAGAATATCAGACCTACTAGTTCTATGTACCTGTTTAGGCCTTCAGATTTTTCCTGCACACACAAAACCAATGCAGAGAGTGTTCTGCTTCCCTGATTTTCTTCCTGGGGTATTCCAGTGCATTTCCAGCAATAGAACATTAAACTAAGCATGGTCTTCTGAGCAAAACCCTTTTAAACTAGAAATACCTCCTTCCCTGTTGTTCAAACTAGTAAATTTATAAATTTAAACTTGCATTGACTCTCTGCAGGTATGTTCTGTTTAAGTTCTCCTGCTTTTAAGATGCCATAGTATTGACTGGCATTATTTTGTATTTCTGTCTCCCTATTTTTTTTGTTCCTTTCTGAATTTCTTCCTCACTATCTGTTGGTTTCTGTGGCTCCTTTTAGCTTAGTGTCTGTTTTTAGGCATACTTAGTGTGCTGTTTGCTTTCTCTCCTGGAACTTTTGATTTCTTTGGGTTTTCCTGGATTTCTTTGGATTTGACATGTAACCTCGTCATCTTCCACCAGGTGTCTCCCCTGCAGTCAGATCAGCCCCTTTTCCACCAGCCTTTTGGAAAAGGTTCTGAACGAAGCTATTTGCTGCCCAACATCGTTTCTGTAAAGCCCAAATTGAAAATTTCATCCTGCAGCTATGAAAACTCTCAGTTTCACAATTAAAACCCAGATTGTTTGGGTTTATCTGTGTTAGGAAGAGGAGGAGGATTGCAAAGAGATATTCCTCATAATTCCAGACTCTGACAGCCAACAGCAATCCTTTCCAACCTAAACCATTCTGATTCTATGATTCTATATGATGGGGAAAAACAATCTTTGATTAAAAAAAGGAAGAATATCTCAGATCCAGTTCAGGAACTCTGATATTGCCTGGCCTGTGTCTGTGCAGCTGCCTGCAGTAAAGTCACAGAAGTCATGCCTGGCATGTGTGTGCTCTGAACAGATGGACAACCAGACAGTTAGATGTAACCTGAGGGCTGGCTTAATGAAACCCAGCTTTATTTCTGGCTGTGTTTTGCTACCTCTCTTTTTCCATGTGCAACTGCTGACTTCTGTGCCTTACCTTTGCAGCGTGGTGAGCACGGGCCTGTCTGCGTACCGTGATAAAACCACCATCAGTAATTTTGCTGCAGCAGGAGGTAAGAGTGCTGTAACCTTCTGTTTGTAAGCAAGGGTTGTAGCAGAAAAGCATAAGCAAGTATCCACATCCTTTGGGCTTGAGCAGCTCCTGTGCTCTTGGGTTTTGCTTCTTGTTCCACTGACTTTGCTCCGCTGTTTGCGTGTTGTGTGCCTGTATTTGTAACAGATATTGATGCACTGCTGAAACCATTGGGGAGTTCTGTGGTTATCAGTTCATCTTCAAGATACTTGCTGGAGTATTTTGGGTGAAAAATGCTTGTGTGGGCTAAAGGCAACACATGGAGCATAACCTGTTCTCATAAGCACCTATTTAACAGGGAAAACATTTTTTATTTCCACTCTTGGTAACAATTCAGCACACTGTTTATAGGCTGCCCTTTTCTGCATGCCCACTTTTGGCAACAGGGCTCTGGGTAAGTGATCTGCTTGTTCATTTTTACAGGCTTTATTGCCCTTACTGTTGGATACACTTTTTACTGATCCTTTCTGCCATACATGGCAGCTACTATTATTAGCTGTTGTTGAACAGAAAAAAAGGGTGTGGGAGATTGTGCTCCAGCCTAGAGAGAGCTTGGTTTTACTTTCATAGATACTTCTATGATGCAGGAAAAACTTTGGCAGTTTTTCTGAAGCAGAAGGAGCTTTGTGCAATGTTTCAGTGCAGGGACCATGGTGACTGTGTGGTGAGGCTCTGCCCCACTGGCCATGGAATGGTTTCTGCTCTGTTAAAAGCAGATATCAGCTCATGGGGAAGAGAAATGCAGCGAAGCAACTCCCTGTGTCAGTGTGAGATGTCTGTGGCAGGGCTGTTTCTAGTTTCAGTGGGTTTGTTTTTTTTTTTATTAGCCTTCACAGGAGCCCTGTTCAGAATGCACTTGGGCCTGCAGGGCCTGGCGGGTGGCATCGTGTTTGGAACAGTGTTTGGGTGAGTTGTGACTGCTGCACACACCGAGCCTGGGATCACAGGTGGGGCTACAGGAGCTTCCCTTCCTCTCTTGCCTTGAGGGATTTTCTGCATCTCTCTTGGGACCTCATGATGATCTCTTTTCTTCCAACCTTTAAACTGGTTTTCTGTTCTTCTTTATTTCTTGTTTTGTGTTTTGCTGCTCTCTCAGTAGTGAGAGCTCAGTGCTCTCAGCAGAGCATCTTATTTGCTGCGGTTTGCTTGTTAGAGAGAACAACATAGGCTCCACCAAAGCTAAAATGTGAAGCAGCAGCCATTAGGAAACACTGAAGGAGTAGCTGCATGGCTGGGCTGTAAGGTGACACATGTTTTTGTGTCTTGCAGTCATGAATCTCCTAAAGTTCCCTGGGGCATGGAGGAACCCATGGTTCTCTCTCAGAGGCTGTCTGCTTCTGGACAATGACCTCTAACCAAGGAGAAATCTGACTTTCCAAGCAGGGCTGGGATTTCTTCTCAAAGTGCTGAGCTGTAACCATCCTCACAAGTGAATCTGGGGACCCTACATGAAGAAGAGAATGAGCTTTATTTGTGCTGCTTGGCACCATCAGGATGGTGTCAGCTGTGGGCATGCCTGGAAGCAGCCTAGGGAGCTTTACCAGTGAAAACACAAGTACTTCCAGAGATGGATGGAAACTGAGCAGGGGTGTCACTGTCTGAAATACGGTTTAGGTGTTCTATGGGGTCTTCATTTGGAACCATAAATCCTTCCACCCCTTAGTCCTGTGTGTTCATGAGTAAACTCAAAATATGTTCTCACAGGAGTATATGTTATCTCCAGTGAGTCACAGCTGAAGAGATACTCTGGTTGGTGGGTGACAGTAGAACAGGAGTTCCTTAGTCTGTAGTGTAATGTGAGTTCTGGGGAATGTGATGCTGGTCCCTGCATTCTCCTTTTGCTGATGCCAGGAAGTTATTGCTGTTGTGTGTCCCCTGGGTGATTGGTGACTTCTCTGCTTCCTCCTTCAGGGTTCCTGCAGGAGGGCTCCTGATGGCAATGTATGGCTTGGCTGGTGAGACCTTGCAGGAGAAGAGGACTCGTGAGCGCAGGGAGCTGTATGAACAGAAGCTGGCAGAGTGGTGAGGAACAGCTCTGCCCCTTCCAGTTGTGGACTAGGAGGGTGTCTGGCTGTGTGTGGTCAAGCACTGAGAGAAACCACAGCACACCAGGCTTTCTAAACCTTTCTAAATCTCAGTTCTTTTCTTGGTTATTGGTGTTGTTCACGTACCAGTCTTAGAACTCCTGATTTAGTCTTCCCAGTCTTTCCTTCATTGCTGCCTGCTTTTCATTCCTGTTAAAGAGAGGAAAGAAGGAGGAAAGCTGGAGGCTTGGAAGAGAAAAAGCCACTGGTTATGGGAATTACTGAAACTTACTCACTAGTTATAGAAGAAATTTTCGAGAGCTTGGATTCTGCAGTGATATCTCTGTCGGGGGGATACAATCATAAAATTGCTTTGCACTCTCTCTTCTCTCCTTAGGCAATCCAGGCTCAGTATGACTGAAATCTTAGGCCAAACAGAAAACAATGCCCAGGGAAGACCAGAGATGGAAAAAGCAAGAGAATCGAAAAGCTACTGAGTCTTTCCCAGAACTCTGTTGTAAGAAGCTACACAGCATTTTGATCCTGCTTGTAAAAGCCTTCAGTCAAGGGATCATGGAAGTTGCCTGTGAATGCAGTTGTATCCTGTGAAAAAGTGTTTTGCTGAAAACATTGTTCAGGGTTGGATATCATTGCACAAAGAGCTTGGAAGAGCCAAACCTATTCCACCTAAGAAGGTGGAAATAAAGACTTTACAGACCAGGAAGTGTCATCTAGCTTTGGCAGGAAGTGAGACCTCCAGAGCCTCCTCATTATTTCACTGCTGAAAATGTCTAAACCACCAGTGATGTAGAAATACTGGAGGTAAATGAGCCTATGAATGGTTTGTGAGCTAAAGGTGCCCTGATTCCAAAAGTTAATTATGCCCTAGTGAAAGCTGCTCTTCAGAAAGTGCCTAAAGAACTTACTGATGGTGGTTTCTTACTTGATTCCTACAGTATTTGGGGTATTTTGCAGTCAGTGTGGAGGGAGGGTGGAGGAGCTGGGAATTATATGGAAATACCCTGAAAAAGGCATGTTTTGGGTTCCTCAATAGAAGCCTGAGTGGGCCACAGAAAACATGACTTATTTCTGGTGGTGATGGTGGGAGACTTGGCACGGTGGACAGTTTTAACAATAAAAAGGCCTCTAATTTCACTTGCAAGTTGGAAATTAAGGGATGACCTTTGGGGGGAATGTAGTTCAAGACACTCAATAAAGCCATCCAGCAGTGGTGACTGTGTCCATAAGCTCTTTATGTCAGTACAGCAGGTACTTTATGCTACTACAGTGTTAGAGTCTGCTACTACAGTCTTCTAGAGAAGAATCCTTGAGTGATGTTCCTTGAGAAGAGCTCTAAGATCCCACCAGACTTTCCTCTCCCCAGGCAGTAACAAAGGCAAGAGCCACAAGAGTGCCAGCTCTATTATTTTGTTCCAGAGATGAACTGTTAAGTCAGAGCTGTTACCTCTGGGTGGTGCTGGAGTTACTGTAAAATGATCTATACTCAGAAGGGTGAGGTGGCCCATCACTGTTCCCCCAAAGCTGGAGGTCAGAATTCCCGTTCCCTTTCTTTGTTGGAAATTTTGCTCCTACTAAAAGGAATTGCATCCAGGCAGGATTTTCGGGTGTTCTTCTCATAAGAAAAGAATCTGTTCTGGTTGAATGCTTTTCCAGTTAATTACTGTTGATTGAAATATGAACAGTCGATCCCACAGAGTGTATTCCACCCACCCAAAGCAGATTTTTGGCACAGTTTGCTTTCAAGAAGGTGTTGTGTTTTCTGACTCCTGAAGTGAGCATTTAATTATCTAAACACCCCAGTGCAGCTCATTTTTCCATTGAAGAAACATGTATTTCAGGGTTGTCATCAACCAGGTCTGATTTTCCTTTTCTACGTGTAAGTGAATTTTGCATAAGCAAAAGTATGGCTATATCTTTCCCTCTTCCTGTTTTAAGCTCTGTATGTGTTGGTGACAGTAATGGTGTTGTCCTTTGCCAACCTCCCAAAAAGAAATAGGCCTTTCTAAGCCACATTTTTGCCATTCTGCTTACACAGCGACATCTTATCTTCTTCTTTTTATCTTTCTTCTTGCTATTACATCCCCACCCAATATCCCACACTCTTATCTGTACAGCAGCTCTGATGACATTTAGCTGTGTCATTGCTCTGTCTCTATTCCTGTTTGGTGGTATTTGATGTGATGCCTAAAGAATACTAATTTTCCTGTGCCTGACCATTGATGCAGGGATGTTGTTTCATGGGAGGGAAGGCAGAGCCATGGTGTAGTAGTTGTGTGGATTTTCTCTCTGTGCAAGGGAGGGCTGCTACATGTTCTTAAGCTGCTTATTAGCCAGGGGAAGCAGAGACTTCCAGCTACACTCAAGATTAGCAGCCATTTGTTTCTCAGTTTCCTGCTGAATTTAGTTCCCTGCACTTCCTTATTTCTTAGACTCCCAAATGGGGAGTGAAGAATTGGTTCAGGGTTTTTTTTTTTACATACACCTGTAAGGGATTCTTCACATCCCCACTCCCTCCACCCCCAACAGAAGCACAGCACTGAAATTATGGACCTTCCACTTTCACAGTAGGTAGCCCAAGTAGCAGGGGTACAGTGAGAACACCTTACACTGGGTTTTGCTTCTGCAGAGAACCTCCTGTTTGGAGGGAGAAGGATGATCTTTAGCTATACTGCTCAGCTAACCCCTTGCAAACTGACAGATGTGAGGGGTGTGGAAGTCACAAGCTGGGTTCCCTGAGTGTCATTTTTTGCTGTCAGCACACTGGACAGAGCTGTGGCTTGATGCCAGCTGTGCCTAGTACAGCTTTGCCAACACCTGCATCACCTACCTGGGTGCTGTGAAATGGTGGCTAACATGAATAACAGAGGTTCTACCCATTGCATAGACAGGCATCTTTTATTACTAAGGAAAGGTAACTGAGTTTACTATTTATTTTTGAATACAATTAAAGGAGGAACCCCAGGAAACAACATTATATACAAAACACCCGTGGTAAACAGCAGTTCACTTGCTACAATGACAGAGATAAGAAGCTGAGGTCTCACAGAAACCATTTGTGTGCAATTCACTGAAAACTGCATAAGGCAATAGAAAATGTGATCCAGAGTATTAGTGCTTAATGAAAAATGAACCAAATAACCTGCCCATCAAGCATATAAAAATTATCTGATGCTAGACATATTTGCCAGTGAAATTTTTGGTTTCCTTTAGGAGCTACTGAAAGTGTTACTGGAGTCTGTGGTGATGTAGGAAGGTTTGGCACGGTGCAAAAGACAAACCCTTCTCCAGGAGGCTGCACAATCACTGGTCAGGAGCAGAAGTAGAAAGAGCATGGGATAGTGAGAGGGAAAACATGCTGGTACAACTGGCAGAGCTGTGGTGTGGCTGGCAAGGTGCAATTGCAGTGTGGCTATAGGGAAAAAACAGTGTTGGAAATCAGCAAAGTTGGAAGTGAATGCCAAGAGAAGGTGGTCAGCCTGCAAGAAGCTGGTGGTTTGTGCTGGAACAAGCACAGGCTGGAAGAACAGGAAATCTAAAAAGTGTGAGACATATCACTCATGCACCAAGTCCTGCAATAGGGTCAGGCTGCCTTTTGGAAACACACTGATTTCTGTCACTTGTGTTCTGTTTGCAGCCAGAACACACAATTGCAATTGTTTCCTTATCCCCCAGCTTACCTCCTTTTCTCTGTCAAAAACTCTGTAAGAATGTTCTGAAGTTCCCATTACACTAGATACAATGGGAAAGCAGTAAAAAGGTGATGGCACAGCGTGATTCTGCAGGAGTAGAAAGGGAGCATTGTCTTATTTTCTACTTAATCTCAGAGCTCAGTAACCTATAAACCACTTTTAATCCTCCTATTTTCTCCAGCAGTTTCTCAATATGTACCAACTAGAAAAAAAATGAAATGGATGGACTATGTCTTTGCTGTGTCCTAGGAAGATAAGCAGCTCAAGTGGCAACACATCCCACAAAGAGGATGGCATTGTGCTTTCAGACTTTGGTTTGCCCTGATAACATGGATAGAACAGTGAGGGAATGGGTACAGCTTGCAGAGCAAAAGGGAAAAACATTCCAGTCAAACTCAGGGCAGGGTTGAGTTAGGTTAGTAGGCAAAGTTACTTAGGAAGCTTATTGGGGGTTGGGGCATTTTCCTCCTTTCCCCTCAAAATGAGTAACTGTTTTTTCCTACACAGTAGGCAAGAATGTCACCTGGATCAGATGAGTCCTGTCCAATGTTAGCATCCTGCAGGGAAATTCCTTCTAGTGCTGGCTGGGTAGAGAGAACACTGGCAGAAAGCAGCAATGTTCAGTGCAAAGTAAATATCCTCATGTTGCTGTGAGAAACTCCCCAAAATCTGCAGAGCTTGCCCTAACAAGTATCTGTGCACACAGAAGCAGACCCATGTTTCTGAAGCAGGGCCCCGAGTTACATTTGATTACAGTAGATCCACACGAGATCACCACTGGCTGTCACACAAGTTCCAGTGAGGCTTTGCAGGTGTGGGTAGGAAGGAGTGCTCATGAAAACTTGGCTGTGTGCATGCACAGGTTGTGTGCCCTCACACAGCAACTGAATGGAGGAGCTGAGCCTCAGTGCTTGGGTTGGCAAGGCTGTCCTTTCAGGAGAGAAAGGTTATGAGAACTTGTGCCACTGCAGTAGATAAGCAATATTAATTAGCTCTTAGGAGTGCTGTCAGTGTGTATCATTCCCTAATAGGTCTTGTAGCACTGCAAATAAGCATGAGGCACATAGACTCACTTCCAAGGTGTCTTTTTTTTCCATGAAAAATATGTCTGCTACTGCCTCTTTAGGGGAGAAGGGACGTGTATGTGTAATGGTTGAGTCCAAATCCGAAGTCCTCCAGCAGGAAGAACAGATACTTGTGTAAGGCTGAATATAAAAGGAGTTTTAGCTGCTCCCACTCACAACACGGAGGCACAAAATGATGAGATTGCATGTCAGGACTTGGGGTCTCCTGAAGGGCAGCTCCGTGTTACTGAAGGGGTAGGGGGGCATGGGCTCCCTGCTGGGGCATCTTCTGAATCTTCTGATCCTCACAGAGGCAGCATCTAGACGGACCTTCCTGAAGTCTTGTCCTGGTGTGCCACCGATGACATCCTTCTGCCCCGCTGCAGGAACACGGAGGGTCCTTGTCATTTGCAGTCCCAGCGACCTCGCATTGAGGAGGTCACCGCACAGTTTCTGTGGTGTGGGCGGGGGTTTGGGTTCGTTCACAGGAGGTTGTGTTGTCAGCCGTGGCCAGCAGAGTTCTCTCCTGCTGCCACCCCCGTGCAGGGAGCCGAAGGGTCCATGCAGCAAAAGCATCGCTGTACAACCAGCAGTGGAGTCTGCGGTGCGGGATGCGCAGCGTGAAGAACCTGAGGGGCTTGAAGGAAAGATTTCACTGATTTTTTTGTTTTGTTTTGTTTTTGTTTTTCACACCTTAAATGTAGCCCAGTAGCGCTGCAGAGCCGACACACAGCTATCACCTGCGAGAGGCGTCCACAAGAGGGCTCCTGGTCCCTAAACTCGGAGCGGTTCTGAGCGGGCAGCCAGAACCCTGCAAAAACCTTGGGAACGCAGTGAGGATGTCTGAACGAACGTGCTTCCCTATTTAAGCAGCAGTAGGACATGGCTCAGCGCATCACGAGATGGCAGTCAGACACTAAGGAAACCATCCCAGTCCTCAGCCAGCAGCTGTCCCAGGCGCTGGAGTAGGGAAGCACCAGCCGCCTACAGGAAAATCTAGGCAAACTTTTGTAAGAGAAGAGGATGGATTTATTCTGTAGGTGAACTCCTGCCACTCCCATCACAAAACTCCCCAAAATTCATGCTAACCAAAGCTCTAGTATCTGTTCCAGACAGGGCCTTCCCCAGAGGAAAACATGAGTGGGTGGTCAGGTTTGGAAATGAGACGAGTGGCCTGAAATAGAGTTTCCCCTCCTTTCCATCTCAAAACTATTAAATTTTTAGATTCTGCAGTGCACAGTTTGATAAAGTTGTGACTTCCAGGACCCCACAGATGTTGCTGTATGGCTCTACCCTGGCAATTCCGCATGCCGCGGTGAGAGCAGGAAATGCAGTCACCTGGATAATGATGTGAATAAGAACAGTTAGCTGCTAATCTGCCCTAAAGTATCTCCACTTCAGTGTCTTTTTGGAGGACAGAGCCCTGAAAACCGCTGAGCTTTCAGGCCAAAGCAAATATAATCCTTTGTAATCATAAAACCTTGGCAAGCCAGACTTCCCCAGCCTATCTTTTCTAACACCTCATTATCGAAAGTAACTCCTTTTTAAATATGAGTGTTTTCTGGGCAGGTTTCAGGGAGGCAACTTCCTTCTCCATTCCTCCAGTTGCTGAAGGGAATGGACCTATCTCAGAAGTGGACTGGCATGTCTGATCCTACTGGGAAAGCTGGACTTGTTCTTTTGTTCCTCCCTCCCTTACCATCATTCGGTCAATCCTCCGTTTCTATCACCAGTGATATTCCCTTGCTGAGGCATCAGATGAGGCACATGGCTCACAGGCAGTCAGCCAGAACCTCTAGGGGGTGAAGCCACACGTGGCACTTGAGGGAGGGATGAGTAACTCACAAATGAGCCCAACAGCACAGGTGCTAAAAGACTGCCCAGTGTTTAGTTGGGAAACCCATAAAATGAGCACAGGGGCAATGGCAGGGGATGTCACTGCAGATCCTGACAGCTGGATGACACGTGGTGTTTTGAGCTCACATTGCACTAGCACTTAACAGTATTTGAGAAACTGTTTTGCCAAGAGAAGACTGAAGAAAACTACCTGCAAGTGCGATGTGGTCATACAGATGAGGCTTCAACTGTCCCTTTAGAGCTCATGGGTGCCTTTGTAAATTCTTTCACACCCTCTTCCACCGGATCCTGGCGCTTACAACAGTGAGAGCAAACTGAAAAAGAAGATCCCGTGTTAGTATATGAATATGGTCATAATCTGATCTGATAGAAAGGTCTGTTGAAATAAGTATTATCTATATAGTGTCATATGGATAAAACTGCTCTCGTTAGCACAGGGCTAAAACCTCAGCCTGGCACAAAACCACGTTGGTACATGCTGAGATAAGGTCAGAAGGGAAATAACGATGGAAGTCACATGTCACTAATTGCACTTTACCTATGGAGTGAAAGAATGCCAGTGTTAAAACCAACAAACTCATCAGTGCTATAAGAGGATCTCAGATTAAGCAGATCTCCTTAATATCTCACCATCTATGACTGAATTTTAGAAGTTCAAGTTGAATCTTGTGCAACTGTGCTCGCACAAATTATGCAACGTGAATCCTAAGGTATTCTTTAGGTGACCTCTAATCTTGGTACTTTGTGTTTTCATTCTTAAATTACTGCAAAATAGGCTGTGAGCTCCTCAGAGTAGGCGTTTGTGAACCTCAACAAAGCACCTGATTGTTTCGGCCACCACAACAATCATGCTTCGTTTTGTTTTGCTCTGCCTTTCTATTCTTCCCTCCCACACTTCAGCTCTTTGAAGCATGGCTTTTTGAGCTCAGAAACCACTCTTAGCAACTCCTGACTCAGCTTTCCATAGCCCAGAACAACAGAGGTACTCTCAGACCTATTCTGAGTTCCCACAAGAGCTCTTGAAAAGTGACTTGCAGCAGCACCCACAGGAAGCACACTTAGGGCAGATATTTCCCTTTCCAGACAGGTGGCTGTGCACAGCAGCGCTGAAATGGGACAACTACACAAACTGGAAATCTGGATGGAAGCTATGGCTTCAGTTTCTTACACTTCTTACAGTTTCTTACAGTTTCTTCCATCTCTGGAAATTGGCTGAAGCAAATAGCACCATCTGACTCAGCAAATCTACTCCTTGTGCATATTATGGAAGTGGGACTAAAAGGGAAATTCCAGTTAATGCAGCCATGTGCCATGCTGTTTGCAGGTGATTGCATTCTACCACATGGGTATGCTTTTTACATCTGCTTTAAAAGCAATTCCGTTCCTATATTAAAGGCTATCTCAGAGTGCTCCAGGATCTTGCTAATTTAATGGTAAGGAACCTTTTAATTTCCAGCCTATATTTGTTGAGAGCCAAATCTTCCGATTCCAGTTCATTTTCTCCTATAATTAGAAGTTCGTTATATATGCAGCTAACAGCACAGGCTGTGATCAACTGTGATTTTCTTGGTTTCAGCCTGCTTGTTGCTTTCCTGTTGACACAGCCCCAGGGAACAGCAGGGGAGAAGAACTGGCACTGGTGTCATGAGGGCACAGGGGTGGAAAATGAGCAGGTGCACAGGTGTGACCAAGAATCACTGCCTTCCAGAAGCCTCCTTTCTTTGTGATAAAACACTAAAAGGAAATTAGCCCAGCTTGATTCAATGGTCACGTTGGTTTTTGAAGGGATGTGGTTGATGAGGAGGGGAAAAGAAAAATAGCAATGAGACCTTCACACTTCCGACTTGGGAGTGAACTTGTCTGAAATTGAAGCAGAGGTACCAGAAGACATAAGCATGATAAATGTATAGGTGTCTGTAATGGGACTGAGTCCTTGATGCCCAGAAAATTACCTTTTCCAACAGGGAATACCACAGCCAGATAGTGTAAGTGGCCTGAGTGTAGAGCCCTCAGGGTGGGATTCTTGTCCCCACATGTGGCTTCCCCAGTGACCTGACAGAATTCAGCTGGGTATTATTTATCCTCACGTATTTTCAAGGCCTGTTATCATTCTCCAGGACTTCTCTGCAAAGCTGCTCACAGGGTGTGGATAAGGCAGGCACCTACTGACAATGACTTTCAGTCCTACCTGCCTTTATAAATATATCAAATGCCTGCCCAAATCTTCAGGGACTTTCTGTCAAAGTCAGTTTAGACAGGATTAAGAGCAACACTAACAGATAGGATTTTTTTGAAGAGAAAAAAGTAAATTACTCAGCTGTCCGCTAACCCTGAGATATTTGATGTCCCCTTGGCCATTTGTCTGGAGTTACTGAAGACTTCATAAGATGGGACCAGACACTTTACCTGTGCCATTTTTGGCCGTACAAAGAATACAAATCTAACTCTCCTGCTTGGTGTTCTCATAAAAGTAGCACATTGCTATGCTGAAGTCTTTCTTGTGGCCCTAACACTAGGGTTTTTTGTTACTTTGGCTCAGTGACTTTCTGAGGGATTAAGTAGAGTGTGGAGAGAGATCCAATTTTGAAACTCAGTGCTCAGCTGTATCTATCATGGTCACCAAGATTCTTGGCATTTTAAAGCATCTTAATACACAAAAATGAACCTTTGTGAACCTCTTCATTATCCCCGATTTTGGAAATATTTTGATCTGCTGTCAAAACTCCCTGTCACCTCTTCACTCTCAAACCTGATATCAAGTGTTGCCTGCACACAAAATGTAGGAAAATCGTGAGCTAGACTTAGATTTTGTGACAGTGGATGCTGAAGCAGGAAAAAAAAAAAAAAAACAAACCCAAAAAAAGGAAATGAGAAAAATGAGAAGAAGGTACAGAAATACCTAGTGTGACAGTAAAGTTTCTATAAATGTATATCCTACACAGAAACTCCATCAGCACTAAGAGACACCTTGAAAAAGAAGCTGCACTTACCATGCCTTGGGAAGTATCTTGCTGCCAGGGTGATAGCCAGAATGAAGGTGATAACGATGATAATTGAAGCAGTAATGACACTATAAGGTGGAGGCACAGGAGGAACAACACAGTCGTTCGTTTTTTCTGAGACAGGAGAAATAAAACATAAATAAAGGGCCCAACACAATATTGGTATTTTCATGTAAGAGCAGGTATGTGAATTTCAGGGGTTCTGACCAAATTCTAACTCAGCTATTCAGCCTGAAAATGGACTTATTCAATAAACAAGCAAACAAAGCTGGCATCTAAATTTCTTCCATTCACCCACATTGGCTATGGGCTGAAATTTTTAACATCCACAGAATGTAAAAAGCTGTGTCTTTGTCCAGAACAGGACTGAGACAGGAAATATTTAAAAACACGTAAGTTGTTTCAGGGAAATGAGCTAGACTTGGTGGAAAAGTCTGAGTTCACAGCTAGAAGATTTCTGTTCTCAAAGGTACTCTGCAGTTTTCCTTACTGTTTTCATCAGATTTATGCATAATTTTTTTCCCCCTTTGGATTCACAGGTGAAAGAGAATGATGCATTTAACAGTATAGAATAGACTCTTTTCTGCATGGCGGGAACAGTGCTGTGGCAGAGTTCAGTTTCAATGGGTCTGGAGCCTTTGGCTTTTCAGCATTGGAGATGGTGGAAAATCCCATTTTACCACTGTGATTTTAGAGTAGATACTGGGCCATTCTTGTACAAGACAGATCTTGCAGTATGTCCATAGGTCTGTAGACCTTTGTGCACAGACCTTCAGTTCTTCCACCGTCTGCATCTGGCACTGGTAAGCATCATTCCACTCCTAAGGCATTAATTAGCCTGATCTGCTGTTCAGTCCTCCCCTCACTCTGTAGGGGTTGCCCTCTACATTTACCAGAGGCCCTGTTCAGGAAAGGTCTGTTTGGGGGACCATTTACACCATACCAAAATGGGAGTGGTTCCACATCCCAAAAATCAAAAAGTGGGGGGGTTTGTGACTGCTGTGGCTGTGGCACTGGTGACTGCACCCTCCTCTGATTACTGCTTTTTTTTTTTTTTTTTTTTTTTTTTTTTTTTTTTTTTTTTTTTTTTTCTATGTTGTTGATCTCTTTTTCTGTGTAGTGAGCTATTCATGACCTTATTCTCCCCTCATTAGGGACATTATGCTCTACATCCAGCAATAGCCAATATTCATAAAGCACTAGTTCCTGGCATTTGTTCTGAAGCTGAATAGCACCTCTCCCCACAAACCCCTTTGATTTTAGTAAGATAGATGAAAAAGCTACCGTGATGAATAAGGTACAATTCCCTAGGAAAAATACTGCTTCTCTATCTTCCCTTGAAGGTGCCCTTATCTCTACAGTAAAAACATCAGACCCAGAGACATTTCAGAGTACCTTTTTGGTAACAACATTAAAGAAAAATCCTTTTGGTTTTACGAATTTTCTTGCAAATCCCCTTCTACTGCAAAACATCTGGAATGTAGTGTGCTGCCTTCCCTCATGCTGTTCTCACTTCTGCCTCAAGCTTTTCAAAGCACACACTTATCTATTATGCCATCACTTCTAAGCCATGCTCAGTGATGGAATTCTTCTCCTGTGAGTTAACCCTATATTACATTTGTAAGCAGAATTCTGTCTAGACCCCAGCTGACAGTTTCTTTCACTGAAGCAGGGACAAACATGCTTGTTAAATGAGGAAATTCTTTCAAAGTGCAGCCTGTGGCTTTTAAAGCACACACCTTTCCTGGTCCCTGTGTTTAAATACCAGGTCTGTGTCACACAGCTGGCAGCAGGAGCATGCTGGTACAGAGGGGCACGGGATGGTGGCAGCCCCAGCCTGTGGGAGCCACCAAATGTGACATTACCAGGTAACAACAGGATCCAGTTCAGCTCTCAGCCCAGCTGCAGTAGAGCAGCAGGAAGATAGAGCTGCCTCTGCTTGTCAGTCACTGTTGTAACTCTCCCTTTCCACCCCAGTCTTTAAAATATTTTTCTAAAATATTTCTATCTTCCAGCCTTTAAAATATTTTGGTGTGTAGATCGCTGGCGGGATCATTGGGTGATCCTAGCATGAACAATTGCACAAAATCTACTGCATTCTCAGAGAAGCAACTCAGCAGATTCAACAAAATGGTTTTTGTACAAAAATATTAATAAAACATACTCAGAAGCAAACTGGTGGACTTGGCAAAGCCACTGTATTCAACAGAGCAAGTGATGTTGATGTCTTTGGTCACGTTGAGCACCAGTTTTCCAGTGACATTGTATGGGCTGAGGCTGGACTCGGACACCCAGCTGGCATTCCACTCCACGGACATGTTGTTGAGGGCTCCAGAGATTTTGGGCTTGGGGAAACCTCCATGAGAAGCACAAGTCACCACCATCTCTGTTGACTCACAGGAATCAGCGGACACTTCTGCCGTTATGTTGGGCTTGCTGAAGTCAGCTGAGGCAAGAGAGGTTTGGTTACCATTCCGTCAGGCCACAGCGAGCTAGGCAGTCCCCAAAACCCATGGACAAAGCAAGGATTCCCCCCCCACAGGGCATTCATTCACCATGGGAAGCTGTTTCTTCATGCTCTAGGACACCAAGCAACCAGTCACAAGTGAAAGAAACTTGTGTGGCTGACCAGTAGCAAGCAAGGAGAGACAGTTTTCCTTCCAGGCCGACTGTCTGCTGAGCAATACGACACGGTCATCCAGCCTGGAAAATCCCTGCAGACATCCCAGCCTGATTCCAGTATTTCCCTTTCCTGATCCCCACAATAACTTGATCCCACTTCACCAAAGGGAGCAGAAATCTACCATCATTATTTCAGCTGGCCTGTTAAGGGGATTTCTGGCCAGAAAGAAACTGGAATATTTGCGGACAGGAAAAGAGATCCACAGTTTTATGTTTTTATGCAGTTAACTCCTCAACCCTTATGGTTAAAAAAGGGTGCTGGTAGTACACTTCCCTTTTGTCATACCAGTTCCCAGAAAGTTCAGTAAATTTGTCTCCTTGCACATATGCCCTCAGACCAGCAGGAAATGGCCAAATGTCAGGAGCTTGGTTTTTTTTTTTTTTTTTTTTTGGTTGTCAAATCTCCTTCCGGATGAGAAATGCTCCTTCACTGACTTGTCTGGACGATTCCTGTAAGTCTCTGCTGTTAAAGGTATTCAAATGCATGTATATATTTATATATGTCACCAGTATCTCTGTCTTTGAGATCAACTGCCACAAAAACACTGGTGGAAATGGAAAATGTCAGTGGAACTTTTCATGGCCCGTAAGAGAAGATTCAGATTCATGTTGAACAAAGGAACTTGGTTTCTTTAATGTAAAAAGCCTCAAAGCTCCATGATGAATTCAGCCTTAGGCTGTGGAGCAGCAGTGTAGCCAGTTCCACAGGGGTTTGGATGCAGGGCTGGGATGCTGCCATGGCCACCCTATTTCTCTTGCAGCTTGAATGCTTGCCAGGCACTAAGGGCTTGGTCTGGATTTGCCCCAAAGACAGCAGGGGTTGCCTCAGGAACCCATCACCAGTGGTACCTGAGGAGGGCCCCAGGAGGAATTCTTTCACAAGAGGAAGGCATCAAGGGGAGGAGATTGGGCTGGTTGTGGGAAAGAAGTTTCTGTACCTGGGGTAGTTTCAGAAAGGTATGAAGGGAGGCTGCTGGAATGGAAGCAGTTAACACACCTTCCAGCACCCTTTCAGGCTTCCTGATGAAAGTCTCTCTGCTACAGTGTGAATAAGTTTGACAGAACATCCTTTACCCCCTGAAGCTGGCACTGCAGAGCCTCAGGTGTCAGGAGACAATCCACCTACCTGTCACAAAGAGGATGACAGACTCGTCACACACCACCACAGAGTTGCGCTGAACTACACACTGGTAAGAGCCATTGTCCAGAATTTCCGTGGGGGAGATCCACAGGGTGAGGTTCCAGGGGTCCATCTCTGTCCGGCTCCGGTACCGCTCGTGCTTGGAGATCATATTCCCCTCTGAGTAGGCCAGCACCACATCCGTAATGTTCTTCTGCCAGTAGACCCGGTACTTGTGGAGGCTTTCTGAGCTGGGAATTTCATGACAGCAGGGCAGGCTGACCTTTTCCCCCACTTTGCTTTTGACTACTTTCTTCTCCAGCGCTTGGCCTGCAGGGGAGGGGCAAACAAAAGTCAGTGGTACAGCCTTGTGCCAGGACCTGTTGCTCAAAGCTCCCCCCTTTTGGCTGTGACTGCTCACATCCCTCATCACCCACCGAGCTGTTTTACAGCTTCAGCTCTGCACCGAGGGGAGCCATCCTTGGGCATTGCCTTGTACATCATGCTCTACTCCTACTCAGGATCATGACCCAGCGGGCACACAAGGATTGCTGCTTGGATTGCTGAAGGCAAAGGCAGGAGAATTGCTTGCCTGAACAGAAATTTTGCTGGCCTCTTTAAAAACAGGGATAGGAACACACATGCACAAACTGCTTTCTCCTTTGCTCTCCCTTTTAAGAGCCTGGTGTTTGAAAAATCTGTGTCACTCTCCACTGGATTCTCTGCATGCCTAACAGGACCACAGTGGACTATTTGTTCAGGAGGGATGGGGGATTTTTGGTAGTTATTTTTTTTGCAAAAGAAAGAAAAAAAACCAAAACTTTCTAGATCTCAGAAATTAGAATCAACCCTACAATGACACACAAAGATTGCAGCCACACTGAAATCAGCCTTCCAGCATTAGCAAATGAACAATTTTGCCTAGTCTAGTTAGAACAAATTTATCTTTGTGAAGGCTCATGGGATGACTTGGAACCAATACAGATGTTCCCCAACTCCTGGCCAGTGACTGTGCCAGTACCATACCTGGATCACAGCCATGTGCTGACAACAATAAGTTGACACCCTTGCAGGGTGAAATTAGCTACAACTTTGACCATGTGAGCAGTAATTCCCCTACTAAGCACCCTGCTACCATGATCTGCCTCGCTTTCCCACTCCTTCCTCTTTTCAGTGGGTAAAGGCTCACAGGGCCTGACATCCAAGGGAGCAGCTTAGCAAGGAGTTCCTGCTGCTGCTGAAAAGTGACCCAGCATGGACACACAACCCTGTGTTGCACCACAGGGCAGGTGGCTGGGCTTTCACCTGAGTTAGTGCAAGCCTGGTGATGATGTGCATCTGGCTTTGTTAGTCCAGAAGATCAGGCTGCTCTGTCCTACTTGCCTCAGCCTTGCTGCCTTAGCACTCATCTTCTGTGCTGGAAAATGGGATATCAATCTGTTACACTCCAGTGACTGAGAGCAGAAAAACAAGGAAATAACTGTCTTCAGGACAGAAAAGATTCAGATTCCCTTTTCTTTCCCTGCAGAACACATCTCAGTAAACATATCTGAGAGAGGAAGCAGGAAAGTCCTGACAGGCAGTGTGTCACTGATGGGGACACAGCAGCCCATCAGCAGAGGGGAGAGCCCATGTGCAAAGCCTCTGCCTGAAGTGTGAGCTGAGCAATGCACAAAGCTAAGCCTCTGAACTGCCACAATCCCCAGCAAAATCTGTCTGATGCTGGCTCAGTCTTGGTAGCCCCAGCCTAACTGCAGCCATGCTGCCCAGAGGCAGAGTGCAGCTCTCTGGCTGTGACTGGGATGCTGCAGCACTCACATTCAGCCCGTGTCCAAGGCAGCCACAAGCTGGTTGCCTGCCAGGCCTCATTTGCTTGGCAGTAACTCACAGACCCCGGGGTGACTCACAGACCCTGGGGCCACTGTCACAGCAAGACCCCTGTGGCACAGCCCAGTGACTTGTTCACAATCCTGAAGCTGTCCTACAGCTGCCAGCGCTGGAGGGAAACAAGTGGATGCTCAGCCAGTGCCCTGCCACAGCTGCATCTTGGGACTGCTTGCTGGGGGAAAGCCCAGACACAAAACCTGGGATAGAATATTTAACAGACACGCAGATGTGGCACTTAGGGACGCGGTTTGTTGGTGGACTTGGCAGGGCTGAGTTAAAGGTTGTGCTCAAAGATCTTAAAGGTCTCTCCCAAACTAAACTATTCTGTGATTCTGTGAAATAAATTTCACTCCCCTCCCCTGCCGCACACCCACCCCTGTCCCACTTGCGTACTTGACATTAAATCTGTAGGAAACACACCTAAAAATACTGTGGAAGTCCTGGTGACAGTATGGAATGTTTTAATATCAGTTAAATAAAATAGAATATGTAATTAAATGAGCAACTTCTTATTTAACTGCTTTCCCTCCACTCAGCCACTCCACTGGTTTTCCAAAGGGAAAGTTTCAATATTTCCCCCCTACTACCTGTACCTCCCCTTCTAATGCATTGCAGATTCTGAGCAACCAAGCTGGGGCAGACCAGGAGCTGCTCAGCACACTGACCTCTGTCAGCCATCAACTGGCAGCAAAATGAGAGAAAAACGAATTCTTGCACCCAGAAGAAAAACTGCCTTGTCTTGCCAACCTTTGCAGCCCAAAATTCAGAATTTCTTGACATCAGCATGTGAATTGCTACTGCTAGATCTACCTTGCAGGAAGAGTTCTTGTCCTTTCAGGAATGCCCTTTCAGGAATGCCGTGTATTTTTGGCATTCACAACATCCTCTGGCAATGACTTGTGCGGTTTGATTACATGCTGTGTGAGAAAGCATTTCCTTCTGTTCAGCTTAAAAGCAGCCCACTCCAGGTGTTATTCTTGAAGTTCCTTTTCCTGCACCTCTGTGTGCATTTGTGTGTACATGTGTTTTTATCGTTGACCATATCTTCACTTGTTCTCACAGTGCAGCTCTTATTATTTTTGGAGTAACAAGAGAGAGCAGCCAGTCAAACATCCAGGCAAATTTTGGGATTGATAAAGACCATTTTCTATTTTCTTTTGCAGCAATAGGGGAAGAGTAGGCGTACAGTAAATGTCAGGGTGACATCACATCATGAGTTGCATGAGGTTCTCCCTACCTTGCCCCTCAGAGTCTCCTTTGCAACCAAAAGGAGAACAAAAACCTATTCAGGAGTACATGTGCAGGGGCTGGAAACTCCTGCTGATGTCATGTCTACCCTTAAAAGGCTCTGCACCCTTGAAACTGCAACCTGAATGCTGCAAGCCTGAAGGAACCAAAGTCCATGAAGAGTCATTCAGCCCTACAAAAGTCCCCTTTCACTTTAGAGGTGAACTGCAAAGCAAAAATGAAAATCCAGTTCTGTGCCGTTTCTGAGCTGAATGCCCTCTGCAGCCAGGCTGTGGAGAAGGTACTCACCATGGAAGTAATTTTTAACGACTTTTCTAGAAAGAGATCCCTTCTCTTCCCACCCCTCTGAAGCCCACCCACTCTCTTGCTGTGCACACACATCACTCCATCAGTGGAAGTCGGTGGCATGTGGCAATGCTGAACTGATGGAAGGGCTGACTTTCTCTTTCCTGGGTAGGAAAGCTTGCTTCATTCAAACTATGCCTGTGCTGCAGATGCCCCATACAGCAGGGCTAACTGGAACAGAAAGGGGTACAGAGGAGATTTGGTTCTTCTTGTTTGCTATGAGAGTCAGGGTAGCTGTTGAGCCTGTATCCCTATTTCCTGCACTCTTTGCCCAAGCCTTGAGTCAGAAATTCCCCAGCCACAGAGAGCTTTGTTATCCTGACCACACATGCATTCAGACAGCACATGAGAGCAGATTTCCTCTGGCACAGAAGTCTTGCAGAGACATTTGACAGTAAAAGGCAGCTAAAGACCTAGCAATGCTCTGGAGAAGCAGTCTCAAACTGTTCAAAACCTCCAGATAAGTCCTGGTGAACAGAAGCTCCAAAGTCATTCTCTTTCCCCTGTGCTCCCCATTTCTCTGCCCTTCTTAGCCTTGCTTTGCTTTTTTTCCTTCTAGTTCCCTATTTATCTTTGCAACAGCAGCTGGCATCTCTACTCATAAATTCATGGCATCACTTTGTCTAGGACCATGCACCTGGGATTTCCATTCTGCAGCTAATTCTACAGCTCAGACCCCTCATTTTCTGTGAATAGCACAATCACCTCAAACTTGCATGGTTTATTCTTTGATGGCAATGCAATATTTTACAGGGATTTCCAAGCAAAACAGACAATGAGTCAAAAAATCAAGACATTTTGAAAAGCTGAATCTTTAAAAGACTGGACATTCCCCCTTGAATTTGTCTTTATCCCAGGTGATTTTATCAATGAGGAATGAGGCTCTCCCCAGGCCTTCCATGGAGCCAAAAGCCTGCAAATGTCCCGTGCTACATGAGAGTCTGTGAAATGCTTTGTGTTTAAATCAGTGACTCCTGTGAACACACTGATGACAGAAAGACCCTGCCAGATGCCCAGATAACCACTGTGTGGAGACACTGGTTCAGAAGTGCATAAAAACACCACCTTCCTCTGTGTTTCATTGTAATGACCCTGTGCACTAAGAAAGATGGGAGGAGACAGAGAAAAGTGGGTGCTATAAGGCCCTGCTTGGCTGTCCTCCTTACAGAGTCTGTGTCTGCAGATTAACCCAGGCACGAGTGCCTGACAAGGCTCTGAGCCTCCTTCTTCACAGACTGCACTCCAGCAAGTTCAGGCATGCAAAGAGAGGTCTTGGCAGACATGGACAGGAGGAGTGGCCCTTTCCCCTTGCACAGCCCCCAGCTCACCCTCTCATCACAAACCACAGGCCTGTTGCTGCTCTGGGCTGCTTTGCCAAAACAAAGCAGCTGCAAATCCAGCTGCTTTGCTCAGGTCAAGTTCCCTTACTCATCCCAAATGTGGTTAGAGAGGGGAGCAGAAAAGAAGGCATCCCAAATACAATCAGCAATGGACTTCGTTCGGCAGCGATTCCCCTCAGTTCACTGTACCCGCTCACACTACTCAAGTGTGCCTGCAGCAGTTAAGTTACAGGATTAATCCCAGTGCATGATGATGGCACAGCAGGTCTGAGGCAGGGAAATGATCTGAACAGGTTTTTCTAAAAGTTCATCCTTGCTTGCTGCTGTGCTGTAACCTCGGGATACCCCATACGTGGTTTTATATATTTCCCATCTGTATGCTGCCACATTCCTCCTAGACAAAAGAGTAACCGCGGTTTGCCCAGCTCAATACTGTTCATTTGGCAATTATTATAACACTCCCAGGGTGTTTTGGTGTCCCACTCCATCATTCCATTGTAATGCTGTTTTATTTCGTGTGTGTTTGCACATCTTCACCTTTAGTGAAGAAATCCTTGAAGCCATGAAGTGGCTGTGAAAACCAGAGGGCGATCTGCAATTCGCATCTGAGAAGACAAAAGGCAATCTGAAATACTTTGGTAGAGGGGCTCGCTGCAGCGCTGGGGCAGCTCCAGCCAGCTGACACCTCTTGCTCCAGCTCAGGTTTCGCTACTTGTGGAGATAAAAAACCTTCTTTCTGAGTCAGCCTGGGGCAGGCCCACTGCCCGGGTATGTCCAGTCTACTGTGTTTGTTACACGAGTAAAATCGCAACCCTGCACAAATCACCGGCAATTTTCTCATCCTGGCACCAGGCAGGAGGCCAGATGCAAGCAAGAAACTGGATGTGGAACCAGAATTACTTAGAGATGGAGATTCAGATCCTTGCCCCCGCTGCAGAGTGCAGCACATGGGCGCTGCTCAGGGAGGAGAGGATGGAGAGCTCGTTTTGTCACCTGCAAACCAGCGGGGACACGCGGAGTTGTGGACAGAAGGACGTCTTTGACTTAGAGAAACGAGAGAAAGAAGAGCCTTTCTGAACCTTCTTTCTCCATTCCCAGCCCGTGGAATGTGACCCTACTAGAACAAAAAAGGGAAGGGAGAGCCCCTAAATTTGTACGTCCTTAGATTTGCATATTTTAGTTCCTTTAGAGATTAAATTCCTGCATCTTGCTCAGCAGTCTTTCAATTTCCCGGTTTGCAAGCAGAAACTAGATGTAGCATTTGTGTAAGACGGGTTGGTGGGGGAGATTGTCACAAAGACAGACAAAAATAAATTTGTTAATTTTTTTCCCCTGCAGACTCTGTCTCTTGCTGACAGGATCACTTTGTACTTCCTCTATATTTATCTCCCAGCTGAAGATGTTCTCAGATAATTTTCCTAATTCCTCCAGTACCACTGCACACTACTGTCCTCACAGCAGTTTCTGAAATTGAGGTCCTCCCCACTGCTTAAGGCTGTAGTTTTCTCCAGTGCTTACTAAATCTGTCTCACATGCTCCCCAAGCAGCCAGCCCTGTCTTGAAACTGATAGAAGGTGAAAGTACCCAGTAACCGGGAAAATCAACTATGATACCTCTCACATAAGCCCACTTCAAAGTGGAAAAATTACAAATTTTAATATATATATATATTTTTTTTTTTTGGCTGCTAAAGTACTTGCCCACAGCCATAGCAACATTCACCAGCGCAGCTAACAACGCTGCAGGCCTGCTAGCTATTATCTTGTTAGAAAAACTGGTCTGTGCTCAGGCACTGACTCAGGGATGCTCTGCAGGCAGCCTGCAGCCGGAGGAGAGGTTACACAGCTCGAGATAAGAGCGCGGCATGGAGAATGGTAATTAAGTGCAGGACACTCAGGAAAACAGAACAGCCCAGAGGGGTCTGTAAGCCCCAGAAGCTGCAGAGGGAGTGGAATGAGAGGTTTGGGCAGGTGCTGCTGGAGGTGCCACCCGGGAGAACACGGCGGGCAGGGAAGGGGCTCTCTCAGCTTTGGAAACCAGTGTCTGACAGCGAGCTTTGTTCTCTTTGAAGCACTTCCCCCGGCCCAGGGATCAAATCCTTGTCTGCAGGGCGTATAAAACGACACCAGAGAGTCCTTGCTAAGGCAAGAGCAGCGGTGTGCAGAGACACTTCATTCAATCGTCTTTTCTAACAACTTTTTGTGTGATGTGGTAGGAATTGGAGCTCGCCAAAAGGTGGATGTCCTCTGAGCGCAGGATAGGTAGAAATGCCACCTTTAGCCATCAGTCAGCACTTTCTTTTTAGCCAAGGAGTCCCCTGGGACCAATGATATTTTAAAAGCATAACAGTGAAAAAGCAGAAGCAAAGCCTGCGGCATTTCCGAGCTGGGAAAGATTTACATATTCTCTAATGAACTCCCGAGACTCCCAGAGGTGACGCCCCTCCAAGGGGACAGAACAGCTACAATGAAACACTTAGTTAATCTCTTTTAAAACAAAACTGACCTCCTTCTGCCAGCTGAATAGACTTCACTGCATTCAGCACACCTGCCTTGCCACCCTAGGGAAGGTACTACATGCACACGTGCACAGCATTTATACTGGGAAAATGTTTAAAAGGAATGAGAAACCTTCAGCCTGGAGAAGGTTCCAGGGAGACCTTAGAGCAGCCTTCCAGTGCTTTAAAGGAACCTTAAAGAAGGCTGGAGAGAGACTTTTCACAAGGGCATGTAGCAATAGGACAAGGGAGAGTGGCTCAAGATGAAGTAAGGAAGGTTTAGATAAAGTACTAGGAAGAAATTGTTGTGAGGGGGGTGAGGTGCTGGCTCAGGTTTCCCATGGAAGTTGTGGATGCCCCAGCATCCAGACTGTGGATGCCACAGTCCTACCCCATCTGAAGTTTGGGTAGGACTCTGAGCCATCTGGTCTAATGGAAGCGTCCATGGCAGGGAAGTTAGAACAAATTGAGCTTTAAGATCCCTTCCAACACATGCTCTATATTTCTACGAGAATTTCTCTGAATGTGGAAATTCTACCCCAGCCTGGAAAAACCTTGGGATGCAGCCAGACAACAAACTCATACTGTTCTTGTGCCTTCCCCATGCAAGCAGAGGGGATCTGGCTCCCCTTTCCCTTCCAATCCCACATGTTCCCCTTTGCAGGGCTTTCCACAGTCTGGTTCAATATACCAATCCTAACCAAAAAAAAAAAAAAAAAAAAAAAAAAAAGAAAAATGAGACTTTCTGCTAAGCTGTAAGGTGAAATCGGTCATCCAGGGATCAGATATGTACAAAGACGAGAAGGATCACATAGCCAGAGAGGAGCAGGATTGCATCTTTTGGTGGCAATGACCTGTTTGTACCCCTCAACTGTGACTCCTGTCAGCATCTGGCTCCCTCCAGGGTGCACAGCATAGGTGTAAAAGCAAACTGGCTCCGAAAAAAAATAACTCACCACAAGAGAGGCAGAAGGATAACATCAGTCATTTATGTCAGATTAATTAACCTCATTAAACCACACTTGGAACTCAGAATCAAGGCAACGATGAGCAGGAGAAGTGTGAGGGTGTGCTGGTGATCTACCACAATTAGTAAAAGCATCCATTCCTAACTTTGCATGTTTAAATCCAGGAATGTTCAACATACACATGGCAAAAGGGATACAAATAACTCAGTGATCCAAGAAATGCAAAAAAGCTGTTGCAGTCAGAGCAATATCAGGTCACTGGAGCTATCTGGGTTCATTCCAATTTAACTGGAAAAAGGAAATGATGTGGGTGAAAGAAACATTTGACCCCTTGCCTTACAAACTTGGCATTTAGGCTTTTAACTGTATTTTGTGTGTAAAAACGTAGCTTGTCTGTGGGTTTTTTTTCTAAAGAATTCTTTCATTTAAGAAGCACTCAACAGAACAAGTAAAACAGCCTCTTTAAGCAAAAAAAGCAGTAGGCTTTAGCTAGGTTTCTGTTTCTCCAGACAAGCCCTTACAGCAGGTTTCACTCTGGATAGACAGACAGAAAAAGGAGTTCCTTAGATCCACTGCCCTTGTTTTTGAAAGACCTTTTTCCCCGCGTGTCTGGAACAGGAGACAGAAACTCATCCGAAAAAAGAAATTAAAACAACAGCTGAAGGCATGAAGAGGAATAAGTCAGAAACTCAATTTGCATCCAGAGAGCAAGTGGGTAAATCCGGTATGTAAAGAAAAACTTCTGCCATCTCCGCCATGAAATCTGCCCCAGCACAACCCCTACCGGAGCTGGCACGGAAATTTGACACCAAGCACCTAAAGCTCATTGCCAGACACTTCAATATTTAGGGGTGGCCACAAAACAGGGAATTTTTCTCAGCTCTCATTGTCCCTTTCAGAAAACCAGCTCCGAGCTCTTTGCTGGGAGTAACACAAGGGATGGGGATTCCCGGAATGAGTTACTGGTGAGCCAGTGCTCGCTCACAGAAGTGGATATTCCCCCTCCTTTCCCAACTCTCCAGTAACATAGAAAAGCTGTAGGGAATTTTCTTCAAAACTTCTCAAAAAATTTCACCCCTGGGAAGAAACCAAGAGCTAAGTGGTCCCCAGCTGGAAGAAAAGACTCCAGGGAAGTATAAAAATACCCCATGGACATGCTGGGTCTCTGAAGCCAGTGCCTATGCTTTGTTTTCACACAAGGCAAGGAAAAGTCATACTGAGGGACTTCAAGCTATATTTTTATAGGATAACAAACTGGGGCTGAGAACATCCTACAGTTTATAGGTAGGTGTGAAGGTGCAATGACAGGACAAAACCAGGCCCACGGGGATTGCCAGCAGCCCATCCAGATCATAAAATAAAAAAGTTTGTGCTGTAACCAAGGCTGTTCTGCCACTTTGTGCTGTGACAACGGGGTGCTGTTCACAGACATCAGTGACACCTCCAGCAGCAGATGACCTCCCAGTAGCAGCTTGAAATTACACTGGCATTTCAGTGGGGCACTTCAGGTGAATGTCAGAGTAACAAAATTCAATTCACAGGAAAATAATTGGATCTACATAGCTTGCACATACATGAAATTCCTATCAAAGACACCCTTCAAATCCCTTTTAATTAAGCCCCCCATGAATGCCTTCCACTGTTACAATGTGAAAATTCAGCCTGGCATGCCCTCTGTTACTATTTTGCTCACATGGGCTTTACAGAGAGCACCTGTTTCCATCCTAGAATGCTCCCTGACCTTGTGCAGGGCTACATCAGGGAGGTGTGCTTGCATCAGCACACCCAGGCCAAACCAAGGACACAGGCTCTGGGAGCCAGCCCTGACTGTGCCTTGATGTGGTCATGAGCAGTCCCACGGGGGATCAGTCCTGTAAATGCTGGCTGTGGTGACTCACTCAGTCTTGCATGGGAAGTCACTGCCAGGGTGAAGGCAGACACCCAGGGCTCCAGTATTTCGCCACAACAAGGTCAGCACTCGGTCCTTGTGGTCCCTGTGGGCAACCTTGAGAAGGCATCACCCACAAGCACCTGTAAAGCTTTTAAAACCCACTCCTTTGTGGGTACTGCACCTCGTATTTTCAAGGAGCAGTAATGTAGGAATGGTGATCTTCGGAGAGAAAGGGTTCAGAGTGTGTGTGAGTGCATACACAGTGGGAAATAAGTGCATCAGCTGTCCTGCTCTTATTGGTCTGCCATGCCTCTGCTCCTGAGGCACTGGTATTTCCACAGACCTGTTGCTTGAGAAGCATCTAAAAATTGTGCCCCAAACGTACAGCTAGACGAACACTTCGTTTTCTGTTATCAAACTCCTATTTCTAGTAGTGGATATTAGCATGCATCAAACTAGATGTATACACATCCATCTATACATCTTCAAGGAACCTGAATCCTTTTCAGAGAAATGACATGACTGGCGAATTACCATATGCTCGTAATTGCATTATTAATGTACCACAAGCTCTTAAAGTACTGAGAGAGAGAAAAACAGTTCTGCTCATGATAGATTGCTTGCCTGATGCAAATACAAACAAAATATATTTGTGCTTGACAAATACTTTGCAAGCACAGAGGCAAGGGAAGGAGTGGGGGGAAGACGGAAGAGCAGAGATCCCAGAGCGACATTTGAGATCGTTGCTTTCTTTACACGTGAGCTCTGCAATTCATTCCCTGCTAAATTCTCCAAGTTTCATCTTAGAATTCTGAGGCTGAAACTCAAAATGAAACCCAGCATAAAATATCTCCCAGTTTCCCAACAGCAGCATGAAAAGCTCCTAATTTTGCATTGGTTGATTTTTAATGAAAGCTTCAGTTCAGCACAGGTTTGCCCTAGAGTATCATTAGCTGCAATGGAGCACTAAAATACCAATAAGCACAACTTATTTTGCATCCACAACAAACTCCAGCTCAGAAGTGAATTTTGTGTGGTTTCCAGGTTAACATTTCACACATCTGAAAAGACTCATCCCAAGCCTTTTGAGGTGAGGAGCGATCTGTGTGAGCTTTATGGCAAGTTCTCAGAAAAGAACAAGGGGCAGCCCAGGCAGGACTTCAACGGGGATTTGTGTTGTTGGAGGAAGAACTCACTGTGCTCTGTGCTGGGCTGCCCAGGAGGTGCAGAGCACTTTCAGCTGCCACCTTTCCCTATTTTTTCCACTGTTAATCACCCAAAAAACTGCAGAAACCACCCCGCCACTGAAACTGAAGCCCAAGGGGCTGCACCATGTGCTCCCCACAGACATCAGCTGACCAAAATCACCCTCATTTCTCTCACTCTGGCTGGGATGGCCTGGGAAGCAGAGTTAAGGGCTCCTCAATAAAGCGCCAGCCACCCCAAACCCTGGTCTGGGCTCAGCCCTGTCAGAAGGCACCAGGGTGTCCTGAGGGCCGCCATCCCCTGTTGACCATCACATGGGTGCTGCTGCTGGTGCCCAGACCCCTCCCACACTCCCATTCCATCTCCTTCTTACCTATCCCAAGGCAGAGCAGCACAAAGAGCCCGAATCCCAACCACATCCTCAAGGCCAGTGCCGGTGGGGAGGTGGGCAGGCACATCATCTTCCTGTACCTCCTGAGCTGGGAGGAGAGGGGAACATCGTTAGGGGAACGGAGCCTGAGGAGTCACAGCACCCTCCACTGTGTCCCTCTCCTTCCTGTCTGCTGCCACCACCAAAAATCCGAAGCACAAGCCCAGCCTGCCCTGCTCCCCTCCCCTGGTACCTGCTGTTTCCCTGGTCGAGCAGCACCGAATCCACCCCTGAGGCAGGGAGGAGGCAGGGGGCTCAGTGCCAGGCCATGGGTGCCTGGCTGCTCTCACAGGCTGCTGAAACACTCCCTGACAGAGTGCAGGGGGAAGTCTTCGTGCTGGAGGCTGCTCAGCCTCATAAGTCACCTCACACCGCCCACAGCTTCCTCATGGGGTGTGCGTCAGGATGCAGCGCCCGCTGCCCCCGTCACCCCAACAGGCATGGGCTGCTTTCATCCCTTGGGGATGTTCAGAGTGTTCCTCCAGCCAGGAAGGTGTCAGACCCCAAAGACACTGCCTGTGAATGTAAGTGTCAAGCAGTGCTTGAGGGCTTTGGAGGTTAAAATGCAACTATGCCAAACCCTGCTGCTGCTTTGGGAATAGTTGTGTAAAATTATGTTTGAAATTAAACAAAATGCCCGCACCCAGGCAGGATGTAATCCATCAAGAAATGGATTTTCCAAAGAAGATTTAAGAAGGATTGCTTAGGCTGCAGGTGATGAATGTCATGGCTGAGCACCTGGACAGCGAGTAGGATGTGACAGCAGAACCAAATGTGGATGGTCGTGGTGTCACCAGAGAGCATCCACCAGCCCTGTGGAAGTGGAAGGAGCACTTGCCTCCCCAGCATGGAGACACCCACTGCTCATCCAAGGTCCCAGCTCTGGATGGGGCAGGGGAGAGGCATGGACCATCCCTGCTTTAAAGCCTGGAAGAACAGAGACATCACCAACCCAAGTCACCAAACACAGCCAGTCCAGAGAAATTCTGTGCAGAAAAACAAACCACGTAGTAAATAAGAGCCCGAGGGAGTAAATGCATGCTAAGTGATGTTGATTTGTACAGATACTGCACACCCTCCTGCAAAATAAAATAAACCCTAGTATATTTTATAATATAAAATGTATTGGTTGCTTATATCTCTTGCTATAGTAATCACAGCAACAGGGTTGCACACCAATGAAAACCTGGTATTCCTCAAGGAGAAAAAAAAAAGTGCAAATACAAATCAAGAGTAAAATAATTTATTTAAATGCAGATTTCTGGTTTGCTGGCTTAAATTATTTTGATTTAAATGAAATGCATCCTTTTTATCAGAAACGATTTGCCGCTACATTGCTCCAGTTTTTCTCCAGTACAGGTTCCTTGAATTAGATAGATTAGAAGGACTGGGTTGAATTACAAATCAGAATTTTATTTTGACATAATTAAAATGATGGTACTCTGTAGAGAAATCAAATACAGGTTATAACATTTCTGTAGAGAGGAAATCATTGTATATTAAATGGCTGAGAGGAGTGTGTTACTGAGTCACACTGGCACTTTCTCCATTGCAGGGCTTTGAGTGCCTGTGTTTTGTGTTTTGGGCTATGATCTAAATCCTGTACGTTTGTACTCTGTCCATGCATTTTCCACCAGCATGGTTTGCAAATGCAGATGACAGTAGCACCATGTGTTTATGTACAAATGTTTCCATAGTGCTCAGGGAAAAAGAAAGTTTCATTAATACAGCCAACCGTACACAGCTTCCCTAAGTCACAGTCCCAGCTCTCAGGCAGGGACTGCCTCTCTGTGAGTCAGATGGTATAAACTTCTTCCTGCTAGTCTAATCATGAATCCTTATCATGACAGAGTTACTGGCAACCCTGTTACAGCAGTGCAGTTCATAACCTCATTTTCATTTTAAATTCAAGCTTTGATAAAATATATATTTCTGCCATTAGCATATCAGAACTAGAAGGAGACTCCAGCCTGCTGCGTTTGTATCTGCATTTCTTCTTCAGGACTTAACCCTGCTTTTGGATGCGTAGTCCTAAGCAAAGTAACTGAGCTCATCAGATGCCAGACTGTTGTAAGGAAGTACCACAACCCCTTATTACACACAGAAGAACCTGGACCAGCTCAGGGCTCCTTCTCTTTTCCTAGGTATTACAGTTCTTAGTACCTTCTCCTCTGGAGATCTCCCTGATTGCAAGGAGACAGAAGTAACAGGGAGAGAGGAGCAGCCAATGCTTTGTTCTGCTTTGATCAGAGCAGAAGTCATAATTTTTCCATCACTTAAAGCTTCCCTAAGCACATATCATATCCTTGACTCATGGAATCCATCAGTTCAAGTGAAGAGGTGTTATGCATCTTTAGGATGTTAACAAAGTTGAAGGACTCATACATACTGAAGTCACAGCACAGAAGACACTGCTTTTTTGAGCACTGCAGAGAATAATATCAGCCCACCAATTCATATCAAAATCCCCATAGAAATAAGGTTTCTTGTGCACTTGATTAGACCTTCAGCATTCCACCTCTATGTGCTCCAGAAACAGTTTTAAATAGGTAGAAGTATTGCGGAAGAGAAGCTAAGATTTAATAAGAAAGGATGGTTAAATTCTGCTAAAAACATTTACTGCAGGAAAGAGGAAGATGCTAGAGCACCACACATCCACATTTTTCCATTGCTTTCACAGAAAACCATTAGGGAAAAAGCAGAAAAGACAAGTGAAATTTTGCAGCATATGTGCTGTGTAGGGGAAATTAATTTCAGCAATCAGCACTTGTGGTAGAAATCCTTTGCACTCAAAGGGAAGTCTTTTCAAATACGTTGCGGCTAGCGTTCTCCTATAGACCCACTAACATCACCAACTTTTTCCACCTCTGCAGAAATGCATTTCCAGTGCAGCTGAACATCATTACTTTCAACGTTTATTGATTGCTAAGAACATACAAAAAAAGAACTTCCAACCTCCCTCTCTTTCTCAATTGACATCTCAGAGAAAGATCAGAATGGTCATAACTGGGTAAACCCTAAACCAAAACACAGCACCTACTCTCCACTATGAATCCACTGAGGATTCATAACCACTTTCCCTCCTACAGGCCTGGGGTACCTTTCACTGTTTTCAAGGTGAACACCCATTCCATGTTAATCTGAACTAAAAGCACATCTGCTTGTTTTTAATACCAGAATGTCCAGGTTGAATGGGAAGTACCCAAGATATGTTTCCAGAGATGTACATCACCAAAATATGGTTGTGCATATGCCCTAAAAACATCTTTGTCAGAGAAATGATCCCATTGCAAAGCAGAATAACATTTTTAGCGATATTTTTTTCTATATTTTTTTCTATTTTTTCTATAAAATCATAGAATTAGGTTAGAAAAGACCTTTAAGATCAATTAGACCAACTGGTAACCCAGCACAGCTGGGTTTAGTCCACCACTAAACCATGTCCTTAAGCACCATGTCTGCATGTCTTTTAAATACCTCCAGGGATGGGTACTTGTACCTTGGACAGCCTGTTCCAGGGCTGGATAACCCTTTTGGTGAAGAATTTTTTTTCTGATATTCAATCTAAACCTCCTTTGGCACCACTTGAGGACGTTTCCTCTTGTTCTGTCAGCATTTGATGGTTACCAGCACATGGAATACAGGGCATGTGGAGAAATGAACTGAATGCAGCTGGTAATACTCATCTGTTTCTCTGTGGAATTATATGACAGCTTTTTTTTTTCTTTTCCTGTAAGAGAAGGGCAGAAAGCAGCCTTACCAAAGCAACCCCAGCATCCTGAGAAGTTAGGCCTTTCACACAAAGACTGATTGTCTCCTACGCAATATCAATAACAAAATAACTTTGTGAAGAAGAAAACCCAGTGGTTTCAGGTTACAGAAAATCTCTTTCATCTTACAAAGGAAAATAACAATAACAAAATTCCTACAGCTCCAGAGACTTCTTGTTCTTGTTTTTCCCCTTAGCTGTCCCCAGCCTTCAGTCTCTAAAACTGGCAAGATTTAAAGAAATGTCCATCTTGGTACAGACTGGAGCACAAGCATTGTCTTGTTTACAGATTGAAAAAAGAAAGGGAGGGAGAGAGGAAGGAAGGAAGGAAAAGAAAGAAGGAAAAGAAAGGAAAAGAAAGGAAAAGAAAAGAAAGGAAAAGAAAGGAAAGGAAGAAAGAAAATGAAGAGATAATGTGCTTTGGTGACATGGTACATTTGAAAGCACAGGTCTGGTGTGCCATGGTAAATCAGGAGTGACCAATAAAGTTTAAAAAAATCATCTGAATTTGGAAACAGAGAACGGGGTAATGTGGGAAATTAATCCCAGCAATGAAAATGCAAAATGCACCAACGTTGTTTAACAAGTGTAACTTTGACCTGATTACTTCGTGGGTGGATATTTGATTTTTACTGCACAAAGCACCCAGGGCTTCTTGACGAAATTCCTTAATAATCTGGGATTAACCTTCCTCAATTACCTCACAACAAAGCCCTGTAAGGAACCCACTGGATTGCTGTCCTTTGCTGTAGTGAGGTGTCCCTGTTTGTGCAACCACCGTGCTCCCACAATCCATGCAGTCAGGAAAGAGTGACGGGTTTGTGCATGCAGGCTGGCACTCACAGCTGCCCCCATCCACACCCTTCCTCCAGGGTGGCTCCTGCAAGCTCTTCCCTTGGAGCAGAGGTGCTCATAAAGGAGGATGCAACAGTGGTTTCCACCCCTGTGAGTGATGACAGCTGCAAACACACTGGTTTCCCTCACAAAAGCAGGATGGGCTGCCTGCAATGGTTGTGCAGGGAGTCACAGTCCTTGGCAGCACCAGGCTGGGAAGAAGACACAGGCTGATTTTTATTGGTTTTAACATTCCCACCAACAATTCAGCACATGGGCAGCTCAAACTTTGTGTCTGGCTGTGCTGTGACTTAAATTACTGTTTGTGCTGAGTGCCTTGCAAGTTTTGCTGGTTCGTAAGGGGCTGTGAGCCTTTGTCCTGTTTTCACAAGCAGTTTAGGCTGGCAGGGAACGGCAGATCTGTGGCTGAGATGGCCTTATCCTGACTACTTTTTTTTTTGCCCTGTTCCCCCACCTCAGAGGGTTGCTGGAGCCCTGCCTCTCCCTGCAGGCAGGGCACCTGCGCTCCCTGCTCCAGGCGCCAGCAGTGCCGGGGTGCAGCTGAGGACAGCCGGATCCCTGGAAAGCCTGCCTAATCAGGCATTTTGCTATTTGGCACAAGTGACCTCATCAAGGGGAAGGTGATTTTCAGGCTGTTTCCTATCCAGGACTGTATTTCCCTGTGTTACCCTTGAATTCACTGGGGAAAAAAAGTGTAAGGTTCTGAGCTGGCTTCAGAGGGGACCACACAGATGCAAAATCTGAGGTCTTTGGTCCTAGAGGTTTTTCAGAGATCCACGGAAATTCACAGTGTCCTAACCATGAAACCACAGTGACAACGAGAAACTGACACAGTGCAAACATAAGCAAGTAAATATTTAAGCTTGCGTGGCAAGATGATGACATGTGGATATGAAAACACACCTGCAAAAGGAACGAATCAAGGTGTGAAGTTCCGTGTTGGAGAAGCAGCAATTTGGATCTGCCTTCATGGTGAGGTCTGCTGTGCATTTGTCCTGCCAGCTTGAGGAATCTGTCAATATGACTAAGGACTGACAAACTGTAAGTGAGTTTTACTCGTCAGAATGTTGTTTTTGATTTTAGTAATCCACAGTTGATTCCCATGGTGCTTGGTTTCTAAGATGCAGTCTTACAAAAATCCCAAGAATTACTTCCATACGGTTGATCAGAGGCAAGGACAAATCTCAGCACTGAATATTTATCCCTCAGTGCCCCCTTGGAATCTGGTTCAACATGCTAACCCTGCAAAGGAAAAAAAATTAAACAAACTTGCTTTTCTTGGCCATCTTTTGGAGTTGCATTGATTTACTGGAACCAGGATCAGCAGCAGGACATGGTGGATTGAGAAAGAGAGAAGGGACTGTTGACAAAAAATGTACATTTAATCAACTCCAAATGTTATATATAATTTCACCCAAATCATTGTGTTCAAACCTCTCCTGCCTTGAAGGCAAAGTAAATCACCCCTGGTGCCCACAGGAGCATGTAATCAAGGAATTAATTAGAACCAATGAGCATGCTGCTATCTTGCAGCCCTGATTCCTACCTGCAACTTTCCCATATGGACAAACACCATATTTGTAAGTGTGAATGCCATTCTGACACAGATTTGTATATAAAATGCAACACTGTTTTCAATGGAAGTCATGCCCAAAAAGCAGAATTATACGCTCTGTTAAAAGCAGAGATGAAAGCACTACCTGTAATCAGCACTGCTAGGTATTGTTGTCCTCTGCTTTGGCTGTGGTCAGGCTTCATTTTAAAAATTTAACCTGCTGGGGTGAATTTTTTTTTTAAATTTTTTTATTTTTTTTTACATCAGATATGGTTTGGACAGATCTATTAAAAATCCACAAAAAAAAAAAAGAAGAAAAGAAACATGCATTTCTACCACTAGCAGTAAGAAAATAAAGGGTTTTTTTCCTTTTGCTGAGGCTGTGATTGTAGTATCTTTATTTGGCTCTGGCTTGTTTCTGTCTTGGAAGAAGAAATTCAGTGGTCAGAAGAGCATTGTCAGGGCCTCTGCTTTTTCCAATCCTTTGAAAAATTATGCCCATATGTTTGTTAGGAAGCATTAGCTGGTTTCATTTTGCATGTGCTCAGGAGAGGGATCAGTATAGAACACCTCCAAAAACCTCCATCTGCAGCAAGGTTATGCTGGCAACCCACAGACTGGCCACTCTTTATGCTGGAGCAGTTTTCTTGCCAAACACAACATTTCTTGGCAGATTTGCTTTCTTAGAGACAGCAAAGTATCTGCCCTTGCTGATGCATCAGCAGACATAGCTCACTGTGGTGTACACACAGATCAGACAGCAACATGGGAAGTGTAAAAATCAGGGCTTTCAGGAAGCAAAGCACAGAAGGACTCAATTCCAGAAACCTGCCAGGTTGACATTTGAAGGTGGGAGGGGGAGTTCAGGAGAAAACAAACAAAAGCAAAAGCCCCCAAAACCTAAAACAAGAACCAAACCTGAAAACAATCAGAACCTCAAACATAAATGCGGTGTCCAGCTTTGGCTTGTTTCTTTTCCGTTTGAACATGAAGAGAGTAATTTTCTGTAAGTGTGAGCCGTGGGGTTTCCCCTTTCAAATGGGTATCAAATTTATTTTTAATGGAAAAAAAAAAAGACTGCTGGGGCATGTGTGCCTTTGACTTGGATCTGCCTTTCTTCAGAGGCCACAACCACTATCTGTGAGGCTCAGATGAGGCTGTCTGGACACTACAGCTCCTCCATCAATGTATCTTGTCTTCTTCCACTTAGGGCAAAGACTGAGGGGAGGACCGAGGTCTAAATGTGCTCATGAAAATCTTCTAGGAGAGACAAAGTAATGCCACAGCACAGGTGCTGTGTTTGGCTTCTTCAGCAGATGTGCTCATCCTTCCTCTTTTTCTTGGCTGCACTATGGTGAGAACTCATCCTCAGGTAAACTCTGCTTACTCTGTATTTTTCAAATGGCAGAGGACAAGCTGGGAGCAAAGCATCTTATAGCTACTGTCTGCATGTGTAAGCTTGCACTTTGTGCTGCTGCCTTTTACCCTGTTTCCCCTATTCCTGTCCTCGGTGCCATCAGTTCTTCCCTTCCTGTAGCCTGAGAAATCTTTGCAGTGACTTAGCCCTGTAAACAAGACCGTCCCTTTGAGGAGCATCATTAATAACCTCTTTCCAGCCAGCTCGCTTCCCTTGAGGCACAACCTCCTGACAATCCTTTCTTTAGGTAAATCCTTACAGTGCTCACTTTAATCCCCTGGTTCTCCAGCTTAATGGCTTTGCCTGTAGCAGTCTAAGTGCTGCTTTACCGAAGTCCACTGTCTACATAGTCAATTATCTTATCAAAATAAACCTACTAAGATAGCCAGGCACGAGATAGCTTTGGTAAACTCATTTTACACTTGATCTCATTTCCCATTTACTAAGGTCAGGCTAGTTGGCTGCTTGGGGATCCCAGCTTACACAGCCTCCAGCCTTACTTTCCTAATGACAGTAATGACCTTTGCCACTGGCAGAAAGTCTCACCACTGGACTGTGTTTTCACATGCCAGTTCCTGAATGGAGCAATTATGTTGCCCCTCACTTCCCCTTACCACCACCCACACCCTTTTCAGCAAGGAGCACAAGCAGCTCTTCTGGTTTGCTTCCTCCTGGTCACAGCCCAAGGCTCTGAGGGGTTCCTCATACCCAGCCTTTTTTATGGCTGGATGCAGTAATGCTAGCCCAAGCGTGGCCTCGCAGGTTTCCCTATCACAGCCAAAACAAGCTGAGCCACGCGTGAGCAGGTGACATCAGAGCGGCTGGCATGTCAGGGATACTCAGCGGAAGAAAATGAGAAGGCTCCAGGGACTGAGGAGGGGATGAGCAACATTTTGCTTTCCAAGCACTGATCCCAGAGCAAGCAGGTGACTGAGCAGCATGAACAGCATGAGGAAAGATCTCACACTCCTCTGCCTCTCACAGCTCCCCAGCTACTCCAGTGCGACAGCAGCACTGACAGACCGGAGACCAACGCATTGCCCACACCTGGCAAATGTCTATGCTGACACACAGCCGGGGCCCTGGGCTCATGTTCTTGTCACATCCGTGTCAAACAAGGAGCTGTCCTGTGCTCCTGCTGCTGTGGGGCTGGAGTAGAGCACAGGGATGGGGTCTTTGATACAGGATGAAAGCACAAGTGTGATTTTCTCCTCTGCTCCAAGCAGAATTGATTTCTCGGAGGCAGTGCAGAGCCACTGTCATCAGAGAGGTATGGATCACAGCAATTCTAAACCTACAAGAAGGGCAGCATTCTTCTTCCTGTGCCTCTCTCTGTCTCTTGGAGTTATTTTCTTACCTTTCAACAACATGAGGTCAGACACTACGTCAAATATCCTTATGGGTTTTTTTCCCCAAACCTGATTCTCTTACACTGCCTTGAAGCTTTGTGCAGCTACATACCTGGCAGATCAGTGGCCATGTCCTCCTAGACCTCAAGTGCTGTCTCAGTTTTAAGAGCAGAAGGTTTCAAAGTTAGCAGCTTCCTTTGCCTAGTGATCGCTGTCAGGAGCTTGCCTGTCCTTTCTGCAGGACCAGGCTCATCCTGAGAACACACCAGGGGACTGACCACAGCATCAGTGCCTTTGGTGACCCCTCTAAAGCCTTCATTGCCCTGAGAGTTTGGGTACGTGTACAGGGTGAGGCTTAAGCTGGAAGAGAGGGCACCACTGTCAATGTCCTTGCTCCTCCTTTCAGGAGGACTTTTCCATGCATCAAAACAATGCCACCACTGAATTGCATCACACAAAGCACGTAAATAGAGAAAGGAAACATAGGCAGATATTTTTAAGCCTTGTCATAGCAGTGGATGAAATAGAGCATTCAGTGATGTTGCTCACATGATCCTCTTCCGTCATAAACCAGCACTTCCCAATTCTCTGAAACTCAATTCATGAAGAATCAAATGCAGAAGTAGCTTTCCAAGTGTCGAGCTTTTTGTTGTTTTTAAGCCCTTTCTTGTGAATTCTCATGCCCCTTTGTTCTTCTGGTAAAGTTCAAAAGCAGGAGTTGTTCCCAAGAAAAGCAGCATTACAGAGGGAGTTGGTGAAGAAATATGGAAATAAGAGAAAGACAAGGAAGAAGGCCCTGGTCACAACCCAGCATAAAAGAGAACCCTGTGGTGGAATATAGCCACTCAGTCAAGTAACTCAAAACCACCCTGGGGCTTTTCCTAACCTACCATACCTACAATTTCACCTTCTCTCAGTTTAAATCATTCAAGCTGAGGAAAGTCATCCTTCAGCCTGCCAGGTCCTGGTACTACAAGCCCTCCCCAAAAAGATAATAGGAATTTCTGAGTATCATTCCCATCCACCTGCTTTCCTAAACTTCAACTACTGCCTCCAACTCTCCCTCCCTGAAGCTTAGCTCTTGTGCCTGTATACACAACCCATGATTTCCTCAGATATCTTGAACACACTTGCAACTTGCTGGCAGAAGAGAAGCCCTTACTCACAAACCTCGTTCTTTTCTCATCCTTATTTTTAAGGATGACAAACTACTTCTATCCTCGCAAATCCTGGCAGGAGCCTCAGCAGAGCTTTGGCTGGGATTGGAGGGCTGTGATTTCTGTGCCAGAAGACTGACCTCCTTCTCCTGCAGCTGTTCTTCACTTTCCTCACACCTGGCACATTTTTTCTACACTGTGGATTTCAATCATGTTCCCCAGACTTTCTCTTTTCCCACAGAAAGGAGAAACCTGCTTTCAAAGCAGAAAGCACATCCAACACTTCAAACATTGCATGCTTGCACAATGCAGGAGGAGCATCACTGTTTCAAAACCTGCAGCATGATGAAACCTTCTCCCCTCCCATCACTAAGCACCATGTTCCATTAGGGTTTATTTTCACTGGCAAGCCCCAATGACCTCCAGGTTTAGCCTGCTGGTGCTGCAGGGTGAATTGAGAGTGGTTGGAAGGCAGGATTGATGGGCTCCCTTCCACCCTGATCCTCTCTGAAAGGATAGGGACTCAACTGCCAGCAGCTCCTGCAAAGAAAGCACCTGAAGGGACAACCATGTAGACCCTCAGTCTGCACCATGCAAGTGGGGAACACAGTGCCAGCACACAATCCAAAATGAAAATGTCACTTGGTTGACAGCAAGGAGCAACCAGCCTGTCAGCTCTGGAGCTTCAGATCCACCACTGGAGCCAGGTATCAGCTCCACGAGAGCTCTCTGGGATTGCTTCATTGATGTTCCCAGGCTCAAAAGCAGGATTTGGAGTGTACTAGGGAGGTCCCTGCCCACACTCTCCCCTTTACCAACATGTCAGTTATGGACCTGATGAAGGGGCAGTAAAGATGAGTTTGCAGTTCCATTTTATAGATGTGGACAAGGGGAAGGTGTCCACAGATCAAAAGATGTTCCCTGTGCCCGACCTTCCTGGCTGCCCCAAGCTGGTATTGCAGTGCCTCTCTCTGTGGTAAGGCAATTACCCTGCTTATCTTCTGCCCTGCAGAATTATAGTTACTTGAAACAGTTGGACCCTGTTGCATTTTTTACATTTTTGTTTTAAAATCTGGGTTAAGATGGCTTTTGAAAGCATCATGAGGAGAGCAGTAGGTACTACAATGAGAACACACTGATTTTTCCACCATTTCCCTTCAGCCCTGGAGAGTGTGTTGGGCTTGCTCTTGGACAGTTTGTGAAGAAGACAAACCTGGAAACAACAAGGCTGATAAATCTGCAATAACCCTGTTTTCTTCAGTAAGAGACCAAAGTCCAGTGTTCCCTGAAACCCAGTTGCCCAGAGGCACCTCTGATGCTGCAAGGACATCCTGCAAGGGTGAGTGCTTCCCTTAGAGAGGCAGGCAGGGATCATGCACTGCTGCCCTGCCAGGACTCTGCCCAGGCTTACCACAGAGATCCAGACCTCACGTGGCACTTGCTGCCCCTGCTTGGAATGCCCCTTTTACAGAGCATTGTTATTTACTGGTCAATGACAGACATGTACTTGGCGACTGAAAACTGGGGTAAGCCCAGAAATATTCTCCACTCAAAAACAAAAAGGAAAAAAGAAAGAAAGAAAGAAAAAAACCCTGCTGCTGTTACAGAGAAAAAGGTGCTATTAAAAGAATGAGAGACTGGTAAGAGTTGGGCACTGGTCCAAAACGAACATATATTTTTAGGGACCAAAAAGATTCTGTGGAAGGTCTGGGGGGACAAAGAGAAGATGAATAGGGGAGGTGAAAAATGAGAATTCCAGATGTGCCTTTGAAGTCCCATTTTGAGGACAGCTGTAGTATCTAGAACAGAGACTCTGATGTGTTTTAAGTGCATTTTTAATGTTCACCTTTTTTCTAATTCCTGGCCTGGAAGCCTCATGTAGCTCTGAGGAAATGTCCTACAGGGTCTCAACCAGTTTGTAGCTCCAGTTTTGCAGGACTACCCTTCTCACCCCCCCTCGAAGAGGAGCCCTCAACCCTGAGCTCATCTAGAAAGGCGCATTTTTTTAGTCAGAAAGAATTACCCTTTTTTTCCAGATGAATGTGAAGGAAAATTCTAAATCTAAATGAGTGCTAACCACAGTGTCCAACACATGGCAGGGGCAGGTCAGCAAGCTGCTCCCACTTGGTACTTTCCAGAAGGCATATCCTGACCGCTGGTGCACAGATGCCTAAATCCTCATTAACAAAAGATAAAACAAACCCCCCAGAATGGTGCAACATGGTGAGTCTAACTCCTTGCAGTGCTCAGCATCAGAAGGCCACCTTTGCAAAGGGGGAGATTTGTGCACACCTCCCCGCACCACAGCCTGAGCCAGGGCAATGCTTCCCTGCAACATCTTGGAGATGGAGGTGCTGCTCCCTGATGGAGAGTGCTCTCCTCACCCACTTGTGGACATCCCATGGGACTCGCACACAGAGATCCCTTTGGGATCAATGCATTCCTTTGAGCTTGAAGACTGCTGCTCTCCCCACCCTTGATTTGCAGGCTCCTGCTGATGGTTCCTGCTGCTGGATCATTATCTGCCATCTGGCTGCGAGGAGCCCTCAACACTTTTCTCTGACATGTCTTGGATGTCTCGTAACTGCATTGCACATCCTGTTTTCCCTTTGTAGGAAGCTGAGAATTCAGGAAGCTGGAAGTAATTATGAGAACCAAACATCTCACTGCCACAGGCAATTTTTTGCCAATGTCCAGATGTTGTACCATCTTCCATCTCTGTTTGAGGGCAGAGACTTTCCTCTCTGCTCCTCTGTCCTTGAGGCTGGAGCAGAAGCCATTCCTCACAGTCAGCCATTCCACAAGACAAAAACAGGAGGGGTTTTCCCTCTCACAGGCCCAAACCTTAGCAGTGAAAACCCTCACTTTGCTTTTGAGCACAGCATCAACCTGGGTAAATTCAGAGCTGTTCTAGAGAAAACAAAGTGAAGCAGAGAAGCAGAAAAGGTCACTGGGTGCTGCTGGCAGTGTTGGAACATTGGCAGCTTCTTTTCCCACTTCCTTTTCTGTTACTATTTCTTCTGCTAGATACTTCTGAAACTCCACATTTGCAGCAGGTCCTGGACAAGGAGTAGATCTAGGAATGAATATGGCATGATGAAGCATCGAGGCCACTGTGGCTGATGCTCCCATGCAGACCTGTGCTCTCAGCTACTTGAATTCCCCCAGGGCCCCCTCCAAGCCCACCACTCTGACTTGCCCCTAAATTCCCCAGGGACTCTGCTCCCAGCAGTACATTTGTGATTGCCCTGAAATCCCCCAGGACTGAAGCTCAAAAACTACCACTGCTTTCTCCCATAGGCACCAAGGGGGAAATTTTTGTTTTCCCTACATATTAGAGGTGTTCTGCAGGGAACAAGGGCTCTGAAGACCTGGTGTGAAGGTGACTGCCAGCTGGTAAAAGTGTTCAGCTTCCACAAAGTGCAATCCCAGCCATGCTCAGTCCTGTTTCTTTCTCCTGTGTTGTCCTCCTATCCCTTCCTCATCCATTGACTAGACTCCTTCAGCTGCCAAACCACTACCAAAAATAAAAACAAAGTCTAAAGCAAGGCAGTGGGATCACAAGGCACCTCAGGACACTATGTGAAGCAGCAGTGCTGGACATAGCAAAGATCAGCCCTGGTTTTGGAGGGGTTGGAGTCACCAGGGAGCTGATCTGGGCCATGCTGGGTTGTGGGGAAAGCGTTGCCCCCAAAAACTGAAGGAGCTTATCCAGAGAAGAGGAGGCTCAGGGGTGACCTCACTGGTCTCTACAACTTCTAGTCTCTTCTACCACGCCTACAGGAAACAGCATTACTCTGGGACAGGGGAGATTCAGACTAGGTATTAGAAAAAGTTTTTCACTGTTAGGACTGTCTGGTATTGGAAAAGGTTGCCCAGGGAGGTGGTGGAGTCACCATCCCATGTGGTGTTCAAGAGATGTCTGGACAGGGCTCTGGATTATGGTTTTGTGGTTAAGGACTTAAAGTGATTGTGCTGGGTGAATGGTTGGACATGGTGATCTTGAAGGTCTCTCCCAACCCTGATGATTCTGTTGGAAATGATGCAACATTAAAATTTGTTTATGTAGTTTTTGTCAGGGGTTTGTTCGCCTTTTCCCAGGGGGAGGGGAATTGAAGTTTCTCTTTAAAAGATTGTGTTCAAAGAGGTTGGGTGAGGTCTGATAAATTTAACCTCTACAGATTTGGAGTTGCCAGAAAATACACAGGAGGTAAATGAACATTAATGAATTTTACTCCAGATGGGGTCAGAAACACTTGGTCTGAGAAAAGAGAGATAAGAGAACCAATGAATGAGGACCTAATCAACATGAAAGGCGAAGGGATCAATAACCAACAGGAGATCGAATACTAAGAATTGTTTAATTGGGGACCAATGAATGTGAATGTCCTAGGATTTTTTTAATGTATAAATAGGTGAAAAGTCCAGTAAAGAACCATATATGGTGGAATGATTTTCACTGTGCCACCCGGACACGCGTGGACGACATAATCTCTACTGCACATCCTGGCCAGAATAAAGTAACACCATGATTTTCTAACACTGAAAAGATGTCAGAGAGTTCCCGTTTTCCCCGCAGTTTCAGTCGCAATTCTGTGGTTCTATAAGGGGGCAGGCACAGGGGCAAAGATTGCTGGCAAAGGCAGGAGGCTCCGTTCAGGCTGCAGCAAGGAAGGGAAACATAACCCAAAGGTGAGGAAAGCCCTCCCCAAATCTGTCCCCAGCGCAGAGACAGAGTGGGATCCTACTCATCCAAGGGAAGTGCTGTCCGCGCCTTTTTATTTATTTTTAAAAATGAAACAGCTCGTTTCCACGCGTCGCCTTCATTTCCCTTGCGCCAGTTTCGATTCCGAGGGTTCAGCCCGGCTCTCCTGAGGGCAGCCCCGAAAACAAAATCCAGCCAGCCCCTCCGCCTGCACCTCCCCAGCCCGCCGCGGCCGGGAGGGGTTGCCAAGGGAGGCCTGGGGGGCTGCCAAAGAAGGCTCGGGGGGTACCAGGGAGGGCTCGGGGGGGTACCAGGGAGGGCTCGGGGGATACCAGGGAGGGCTCGGGGGGGTACCAGGGAGGGCTCGGGGGGGTACCAGGGAGGGCCCGGCGGCGCTGCCGAGGAGGAGCCGTGCCCGATGACACCGCCCCGGGAGGCCGGGGAAGGACGGGCAGAGGAGAGCGGCCCGGGACGGGTTCAAGAAGCCGCGCCCAAGACTGCGGAGGCCGAAGGGCGCCCCATGGCCCGGGCTGGGTGCCCGTGGGTTCCCCGAAGCCTGCTGGAAGTGGTGGCCGTGCTGGCCGCGCTGGCGGCCATCGGGGGGCTCGCTGTGTAAGTAGCCGCGGGGCGCCGGCTCGGCGGGCCCGCCGGCCTTGGCCGCTTCCGCTTCTCACAAGCGAAAAGGAGAAGCAAGGCCGGAGTCGGGGAGGGTTTTTGGCGGAGGGCGTGGTTGCTATTTCACGGCTGAAGTGAAATAGCAACCGCGGGGTGGGAGCGCTGCCAGTGTGAGCGCCGCTGTTGTAGCCTGCCCTTGGAGCAGGGCCAGGTGTTAGCTCCATTGTCTGGCCCTGCCAAAACTGAGCGCGTCAGCCAAACCTCACCTCATACCCCGTACTGTGGTGTCCCTGAGGGTCAGCCTCGCCTTACCTCAGGCTACAGAAGCCGCTGAGTGCTGCTCTGAGCTTGCTCATGCACTCAGAAAGGCGGAGAATGTGGTTGTGGTCACATATCGTGCACATGGTTCAGCAGTCTCGCCCTTGGTTTTTAGTCTTTGGTCTTTGAGCCCCGTACGATATGCAGCGTTATCCGGGGCTGCTGCCGGCAGTGTCCCATCATCTCCAGGTGCCCCTGGCTCAGGGCTGGGCTGCCCAGGAGCTGCCACACACATGGTAGGTGCATGTGCTGTGAAGAAACACACCCTCTGAGTGAGACTTGTGTGCCAGGCAAGGTATCCAGCCTGCTGGAGCTTAGCAGGACAAGCCCATACTGAATTGGGAAAGATTTAATTCTCATTCTCGTTCTGTTTTTTTCTTTTTCATAGTATCTTCTATATTGAAGTAGTTGTGGAACGAAAAATGTGTCCTAAGGAGATGGAAAACTATGTCGCATCCATAGTGCTGAGTGCAGTTGGTGACACGCTGGGATATAACAATGGGAGATGGGAGTTCCAGCAGAGTGGCCCAGTCATCCACCAGGAGCTGGCCGAGATGGGGGGACTGGGCAACTTCAGCATTCAAGGTTGGAGAGTCAGCGATGATACCGTGATGCACTTGGCCACGGCCGAAGCACTGATAGCTGCCGGGAAAAACCCAAGCTTACCACATCTCTACTCTCTGCTTGCAAGGAACTACAAGGAGTGCATGAATGACATGGAGGGCAGAGCTCCAGGTAACCCCTCCATCATACTGGCTGGGTAGAGCTGTGCTGTTGCTCATGTCTCATCTGCAGTTTGCAGCTGGGGCTGGCCCCAGCTCTGCTTTTGGCTGTTTAGAGTGTTAACTGTACTTCACGTAAAGGCAAGAGTGTTCCACACTCAGTACCTGTTTCAGGATGAGCTAAAGAGATCAGAATAAGGCAAGCTGAAGTGGTTTGGGCTTCTCTGAACTAGATGAAAGAAATATTGTTTTGCCCACATTTACAAAACATTCTTATGGGTGTGTTTTGAGGCCTAGCCTCAGCTTGGGAAGGGTGATGGCTTTTGCACTTGGGATTCCTACATTCAGTAGATAAAAAAAAAAAAGCATATTCAACCACTGTAATGCACAATCTGAGATGCTGTGTTAAAGCAACACATTTAAACAGAGAATTAATTAATACAGAACTTCTCATCATAAATGCAACGAATTACATGTAAAATATATTTAAAGGCGCAAAGATCCTTGTGTGAAATAATTACACTTATTAAAGTGTAATTAAACTTATTAAACCCAAAACCTGCTTGTGGCTAGCTCTGCATGCCTGCTTTCTGTGACAGAACCGTCAAGCCACAATCTTCTTTTCTGAACCCTATACTTCCATCATGTCTCTTTTCTCTGCATCGACACAGTAGTGCTGAGTTTGTGACACAAGCAGCGGGCCTGGCAGTATTCAGGCTACAGCAGCCAAGACATGTACAACATATCCCTGTGGTTCCTAGTTAACCCAGCCCTCCTGACCCAGATGTTCCCCGAGGATTCCATCTGTCTCTGTGCTCATGGCCAGGCTCTTTTGGATGCTTGGATTACATTTAAATTTGAGCTGCTTAGCCTGGGCCTCTAATTTGACCAGCACAGGAAGTGTGAAGTATCCAGGAAACACTCAAATTGAGCAGTCCTGGGCAAAGTTTATACATTGAAATTGTATGTATGCTTAAACATGCTTATTTGGAGTGGCCAGAGTATGTCAAGAGTGTTCTGTCTTGACATTAAACATGGGAAAGGCCAAATCTTGCCACTGAGCATAGTGTATTGGAGCTGTGCATTTCCAAAATAAACCTGAACAGGGGCTGGAAACCTGAACAGGAATTTATTCTGCTTACCTTTCCACAGTGGGCTCCTACCCTTGTGTAAAGAACTAAATTATCAGTCTTCTTTTAATAACCATATTCCCAGTTGTCAAAAGTGCCCTAATTAATAAAATATTTAGGAAGGGGTAATGATGCTTGTCAGGACAGCTGAAGTTGGCAGATCAAAATTCCAAGAGATTCACTGCAGTTTTGGTGAAGCAGCATAGTTTAGTTCCCCCAGCCAAGATGGACTAACCACAGCTGGCAGTGAGCCAGCACCTGGAAGGATTTTCACTCTCTAATCTTGGTGACTAAAACCTGAGATGAAAAGGAGAAGAACCTAAAATTTAAATGTTAGTAAATAATACCGAATGATAATAGGACACCTCCTGCATTCCTTCTGTGACCAAACTGAGCTGCAATATGCCCAAAAGAAGTTCCCATTTGGAAGTGAAGAATTTGAAAGAAACTTGTTATGGACATTAAGACAAGGATAGGTCAGATTATCTAGGTAAAAAAAGAAATGCATGTTGTTTAGTGAGTGGGTCCAAATACAATTTAACATCTTACAATCAGAATTGCTCCTGCTGCAGCTACAGGAAAGGTGTTCAGCTCTGAGAGTTTAAATCCTGACCCTTAGCAGTTTAATTCCCAGTGAAGGGAACCCTTATTTTGAAAAGCTGTCTGTAGTATGGAGTCTCCATGCCATATTGGTAAGTCCCAATGATAAAAGTTGCATGCCAATTAACTTCTTTTGTCAGTTCAGAATACATGGATTTTAACTGAGAACGTTACCCATGGTGGTGCTGTTCTGGCCTAAGTACTCACCAGGGAATTGCAGCCCTGAAGGCTGAGAATGGAAAGTTGCTGTTGGAACTTTTGCCCAACACAGAGATTTCCTTAGAACAGTGAGGGAAAGTCACACTGATGGCTCACATGGACTCCAGACATGAAAACCCAAAGCTGCAGTAATTCCCACAACGTTCTGAGTCATAGGACAGCCACAGCAGGGTCCCTCAGGGAGGCAGCCCCAGGAGGGACCTCTGGGGGCAATAATTCAATGATGAGGTAATCTCTACATCCACTACTGCTATTTGTGATGTGCCACAGCCCCACATTCATTGTTCCTTGCAGATTACAAAGGCAGTGAATTAAGTAACACAAGAATAGACATACTTCTTTTTTCATGGCATAACTACAGTACTTCTCCAGGAAACCTTCTGCTTCAAAATTGTCTTTTGGTCTTAGTCCTCTCCCTTTGGAATTATTTACCACTGTGTGGTTTGTTTAACCCACCTTTTTTTATATGTACTGATGGTCAGCCCCAAACAACTGTTACTGTCTGTGCTCCTGAAGAGTCTGGGTAAGTGGAAGGAAAATCTATCCCAAAAATTGAGTCCAGCTGTTCTTGAAACTTTTTCAAGTTGCCCTAATTCACACACTATTTTTTCCTTACCTTAGACCAGTACCATGCTTCGGTTACTTTTAATTTCCTGTTGCGAGTACAAAGGATTCCTAACCAGGATGTGAAGGATTTCCAAAAAAATTTCTGAATTCAAAAACTCCCTACAGCGTTTTTTTTTAAAACCTGTTTTTTTAAAAAAACTGATGTGATTCCAGCTTAGTCTTCCTAAATCAGCTTTCCAGTGTTTTAATATTTTAACTGTTTAAAAGCATGAGGGATAATACTTGTAATACTTCATGAATTTTAAGAGTCTTAGCTGTCGTACACTGCTTTGTTTTACAGAATTTTTTTCACTTGCAAGTTATCAGTAGTCATCTCCTAAAATAATATGCACAAGCTTAAAGCTGCAAGCAAATTGTATTGCAAAATAACCAGTCTTTCTTTCCATTTAAAGTCTTGTCATCTTCCTTTTTATTTTAGCTACAATTAGAGCAAGAACAATCTCTTTATCAAACTTTTTTATCAAGGACTGAGGTGTGTGGTCTCAACCTGCCCAGACATGTCCTGAAGAAATTTTTTTTTTCTCGAAGTTTCAGCAAGAGTGATCTTTGCTTTTGTTATGCAGATTTTTGATTTTAAGCTACCTTAATCCCTGTGCTCTCTCCCCTCCCCCTTTACTTTCCTGGAAGAGGTTAACTTTTACCAGAATATAAACAGAGAAGTTGGCACAGCTTTTGAAAAGTGTGGCTTTGTTTGAGAGGTTCATTTTAATGTCATGTTACAGGTCATTGGGTACAATGCTTGGTAGGGTGAGATTTTTAGAAAAATGCCTCAATTTTCTGTTAGTCATCGTGATGTTGGAAATTATGCTGATATCCCTCTTAACAATTTTGATACATGGCAGCCAGAACTGAATTAGTAAACTACATGAAACTTAGAGGTCTGAACATGTTCCCACACCGAGACATCCTAAAAGCAAACTCACAGGCACTTCAGTTAGGTCCTAGTAGAGCTAAAGACACTTGGGCCAGCATGTGACATAATTCCTGACCAGCTGTTAGTTATTTTTAGCCTATGTCCAGAAGCCAGTCTTAAAGCTGTGCATGGATTTGGAGATATTTCAGTTACAAGGGTGCTGTAAATGCAGGTAAAGCAGGCTGCCATAACCCAAACCCTACTGCCAAACATGTACATGGAAGTGCAGAAGCTGAGAGCTCTGCAGGGGACTTAGTGCAGTACCAGGCTGTGGTTAGCAAGGTCACAGATCATGGTGACTGAGCTGCACCAAAGTGAGGTGAAATTGCTTGAGCAGGCTTCTTCCTTGCTACTCTATTCTATTTAGTTTGACTTCCAAAGTAACAGAGCACCTGCAAGTTCGTCAGCTACTTGTCCTAGTGAGAGAACAAAGTGTAGGAGCAACAGTCTAGTTTTTGGGGTGTGGTAACAGCCAGCTGCTGCTTTGTGCCTGAGAGAGGACTGAGCACACTGGGGTTAGTCTGTTGAGTCCACCTTTGCTGTTGTCCAGCACATTAAAACTTAAATGAAGCTGCTTGAAACCTGCCTTAATTTACCTTCCTGCTGGAAAAGAAGTATTTCACATTGGGCCAAAAGAGAAGACTAGGAGAAAGAAGTCAGGTAGAAGAGAATGAATTCTTGTGTGTTTCTTCTTTACACACAAGCATTTGGGCTTAGCTCTCAAAACATTTGACTGTCTTGCCTGGGGAAATTGGCTGGGCTCTGAAATTTAGGGGTGTTTTCTTTGTCCTGTGAATGTGTTGGACTAACAAATGTTAGCTTGAAGAAGCAGCACTGGAAGAAGCAGAGTAATTTCTTTAAAAAGTAAATAGCAGAAATATGAAAGAGATGGAGGTGGGCTTGCCTCATTTCTTACAGTCTTTCTGTAGCTACCCTTCAGTGGCTGTGTTTGGAGATGAACTAGTGAGCTGGACAAACCTTTGGTCTCACCTAGTACAGCTGCTCTTCAGCTTATGGAAGGGAAGTACAGTAAAGCTGGTGATGCAGACTGGGTGGAGGTGAGAGACATGCTACACTCAAGGCTGACAAACTTCTGCAGCAAGAGAGAGCTGAACATTTTCTGTCAGTACATTTTCTATTAGTCAGGCAGTGGGATTCCTGAGGAGCTTGTGGAGTCTCTGCCTTTAGAAGTTCTGTGAAAAAGCAGTTACCTGGACCTGCCTTGTGTCAGATCCTACAAATCTTTCTGTTTACAGAGAGATATCTAGGTATACATGCGTATATCTATTAGTATATATGTTTTATGGATAACACAAAATGTAAATATAAACCACGTCAGTAAATGAGCAGTGAAGTGTTTCCTACCCCCTAGACCTTTTTCACAAACAAAAATTATCAGGTCTTCTGGGGAGGATGCAGGATGCTCCAGCAGTTTAAGGTAGGATATGTATGTGAGCAGACAACTTAAAAGGAAGCTCAAATCCCTTATGGCGTAGCAACGCTTTCTTCCCCACTGCCCTGCCTGTCTTCCCCCCGTTCCCAGGCTATCTCCTGCTGATGTTTCTGTTCCTTCTCTCTCTGGGCTTTGCGGCCCCCGTCTCCAGGTGCTATGTCTCTGGAAGGCACCATGAAGCTGGATCCGGGGCGGCCGGGTGGCTGGCGGATCCCGTTCAGCCCGCGGGCAGGAGGCTGCGGGGCCGCCATGCGCGCCATGTGCATCGGGCTGCGTTTCTACCGCCCCGCCCAGCTGGACACGCTGCTGAAAGTCAGCATCGAGAGCGGCCGCATGACCCACCACCACCCCACCGGCTACCTGGGGGCCCTGGCCTCAGCCCTCTTCGCGGCTTACGCGGTGAACGGCGTGCCCCCCGTGGCCTGGGGGAAGGGGCTGATGGAGGTGCTGCCACAGGCAAAAGCCTACGTGCAGGAGTCCGACTTCTTCGTGAAGGACAACATGGAGCAATGGTGAGCTGCACTCCTGGCACTGCCATTTCTTAAAGCCCTCCTACGGCAGGGTGAGCTCCGCTCATACTTAAGTTTCAGTAATCACTGAAAACTGTTACGGTAAACTCCTAGGGCAGCACACACCTGCCATAGGATCAAATCAATTCAGAGTACCTTAACTTGGGGAAATAAGAAAAGGCAGGTTGTGTTTGCGTTACGCAGTTGTGACCATTTTTTGGATCCAGTATGAAGTAGGTAGACTTGTGATCTTATGAAAGATGGCAAGCAGGGCTGGGGAACAGCATCAAGCTTAGGGCTGAGCTCAGTTTGAAAGTTACAACCAAATCTGACTGCATATTCACTGCACCTCTGTGCGCAGTGGCGCACACAGAGGTAGAGCTGCTCTGAATTTGGGAGGATGACTCAGTTTTCACTCTGAGCCTTTGAATCCTGCAGGTGCTGGGCTGCCTTCTCCCATGTGACTGGAGGGAGGGGAAATCTAACTGAAAACACACATCCTTGTGCCTCTTACTGTAAATCACGTCCCTAGTTTTGACAAATGGGGCCCACCTGCCATTTTGCCGAGCCCTCACTCCAGGCTCTTGACGCGGCATGCTTTCTGCTGGCGTCTGCTTGGTGCTCAGCTGCGTGCTGCTGCCCTGCGACAACTTACAGCTGCTCCATCCCCTCCTGTTTGGCAGGTATTACTTCGAAGAGCAGTGGAAAAAATACCTGGCGGAGAGAGGCATCACGGACGGGGTCTCGTCGCCCAAGTTCCCGCCCAAGTACGGCGTGGAGGAGAGAGACTCGTTCTACACCTCCCTCAGCTACAGCGGCTGGGGCGGCAGCAGTGGGCACGATGCGCCCATGATCGCCTACGATGCCCTGCTGGGCGCAGGGGACTCCTGGATGGAGCTGGCACACCGTGCCTTCTTCCACGGGGGCGACAGCGACTCCACGGCTACCATCGCTGCCAGCTGGTGGGGCATCATTCACGGCTTCCAGGGGGTTCCCCCCTCCCTCTACGCCCACCTGGAGTACAAGGAGCGCCTGGAGAAGGTAGCCAAGAGCTTGTATAGCATCATCTAGGCAGGAGATGGTAGGGCACCCCACAGGCACACTTACCCAGCAGCTGTCCCATGCTCTCTCACTTGGTTTGCAAGCCCGCCGGATTAAATCTCGTGAATGTAAGCCAGAGCCAGACCTGCCTTTTCTCTGTGTTGGCTTCAGTGGGAAGGCCACATCAGTGCTAGCTTGGGGATGGTGGTTTGATGGGAACACACAATGGTCCCCCGAGACATCCCTCTTGTGCTGCAGGGTGGCTGCACATTGTCTGGTCCTCAAGAAGAGCAGGAGCACCCACTGCAGCCCTGCTGGTCATGCTGCAGCAGCAGGAGATGCAGCAAACCCCACTCAGGCTGCCCCAAACCAGCATCCTGCTCCTATGATGGGAGCAGGGGGCACAAGCAGCCCATTGTGTCTGAGGACAACAGAACTTTCTTATAAAATTATTTTAGCAGAGGATATCTTTTGTTTCAAATTAATGTGGCAAAAAACCCCAAGCCCGACCTTAAAGCTGTGTGAACAGCACATTTTACCCAATTTCACACCACTTCTGCAATACAGGTAAGAATGCATCATGCTACTTCCCTATTTCAGTGAATGTGGGAATTCAAGACTCCTGACCCAATTCTTACTTAAGGCAGAAGTGGGTAATAAGAATTAACAGGTTGCATTTTACTATATTCTGCTTTCACCAAGGTTCCTAATTTGCTTAACATTTGCTATGCATAATTGTATTAAAATAAGATTTTTCTTCAAATCCACACTATGACACAGCAAAGTACCTTAACTGTTTTCAGAAGTATTTCAAAACCAGTGTATCCCATTCAATAAAAAGACCTGACAGGCCTCTGTTAAATGTTATATTCTATTATGGCATGGGTTGAGGAATGGATGGGGTATGCAATCAGAGGTGCCAGGTGTCTGCAAGCTCCAGCCGCAAAATTGGACTTGTGCTACCAATGGTAGGGAAAGAAGTTACTGCATCAAGGAGTAAGGGCAGAGGGAGTGGATTCCCAAGGGGAGGGCCTCAGCACACCTTTATGCTGTGAGTGCACAAAAAGGCATAATAAAAGCCCAGATCTGACAAAAACCAGCAGCAATAAGATTCACAATTTCAACACAGTTTACTACAGCTCTTGGGTGTGTTGTATAAAACATGTTTTAGTGCAACATAGTACAAAGTTTTTGTTGTTTTTTTTTTTTTCTTCACTTTTTTCTTTTTTAAAAATCCCAAACATTTTTCCACATCATGCATGGACAGGGTCTCTCTCTTTTTTCTTGGGTTTGTTACAGAAAGTTACTGCAGAGAGAGTGGTTTGAAAAGCTTTGTGTTAAAACTTGTTACAGGAAGATTCTGCCTTATAAAAACTGAGAGAAGTTTGAGACTGGGCAACACACTGCCAGAGCAATGGAGAAATGTCACCAGCAAGGTACATTCAGGGACCACCGTGGGAGCCACTTCCCAGGAAAGCCTGGGCTCTGTGCAGGAACCGCAGGGCTGGAAAGAAACCCCATCCACCTGGGGGGCAGAGCCATGGGGCAGGTCTCCAGGAGAGCCCTGCTCTGGGGCAGACAGGTTGGCAAGGAGGAGCATGGCTCAGATGCAGAGCAGAGCTCTCCCAGGAAAGACTGGCTCCCGCTAACTTCATTCTCTCTTCTTCCTTAAAGCTGAAGTGAGTTGTGGTTCCTGCCCGGGAGCAGTATGTAGAGGAGATAGTACATTTAGGACACAATACCCATTGGCTGCAGCTGTTTGTACCTCGATTCTTCATTTCCATTCACTTCTCATCCCACTCCTCTCTTTGCAGACGTCTTAGCCAGAAAGGGAAGACAAGTGTGCGGGTGTGCGATACATATAGATATAGGAGTGTGATTTTATGCATATTCTGGGGCCAGTAAGCAGTTACGTCTTGAGGAGGCAGACTTCACAGAGGGACGAGTGAAACTGGGGCTTCCCAGCAGAAGAAACCAGTGCTGTTCTGGTGAACGTGCAGAGGTGGCCAACTTCAAATGACTTAGCATGGGATGATCTGCAGCCACGTGGTTCTCTCCCAGATAGGAGCGAGGCTTCATGGTGCAGATCTCCTACCTGAAGCTTCACCACCTCTGAAACGTCAAGGCATCAGGGTCTAACTGACTTAGTGCTACAGAGCATCTGCTGAGGTCCCCTCTGCTCCCAAAGAGCAGTCCAACCCTCCAGAGAGGACAAAAGTTGTGAGTATGGCACCTCTCACGTGTGAGGCGGGGAAAGTCTTGTGGCTGCACCCATCCGCCCTTGGTTGGCTTCAGCCATGCTGCAAAAAAAGAAATGGCCGGATTTGCCAGGAAGACATCAAGGAAGACAACAAAAGGCCATTTTTGGCAAACATTTTCTTCTCACAGACATAACGCTTACGGGAGAGGAGGCGGTTTCCTCCACAGGACAGGGCAGGGGTTCTTGGCATTAGGGGGTGCAGGAGGTTAGGTGGCCCACGTGGCCAGAGCCCTGGTTTGGTTCACGAGAGCCATATCTTTCACAGAAAGAACAGCATTTCCTGCCACAGCGACTCTTACAAGAGCAGGTGACTTTGCCAGGAGGGGGAGCTTATGGAGAAATGGATTCTCTTCCTAAAGTCTCAGAAACAAATGGCAGATACACATACACACAGGGGGAAGATTTCTCTTGGCCAAGGGGACAGGGTGCTGATGTGCTGCAGGCCCCTTGCTTTGTCCAGGCTCACACTGGGGAGTAGTGCAGCCACAGGAAAACTTGTGACACATGGTGGTTATCTGTATGTCCCCACTACGTGGCATGTTTGCTACAGGGCTCCTTGGCTGAACCATCAAGGGATTGTGAACCTGACCCATGGAGCTTCTCCCTTTCTCCTTCTTGGAGTCATTGCTTTGGTCATGTTGAAGCCTTCAGGGACTGGATTAAGTCTCCCATTCCCAAATGACTGGGGCACAGAGGAGATCTGCCTCATTGGAGATGGCAGCATGGACACCAGGGAGGAGCATGACTGATGAGACCATACAAGGACCCTCTTTGCTACAACATAGTCAGGGCTTTCAGGTGTCCTTCCTTTCCCCCTTCAGTTCCTTGAGACAAACTAAACTGCTTTTGTCCTGACCACAAGCACACTCAATATCCAGTCTCTCCAAAACATGGGAACACTCCCAAAAGGTGAATTGCTCCCTCCTGAGAAAACAAGTAAGATGGAGGCAAGAAGATGCTGAGGCTACAGCCAGTCTTTGAAATGGACCTCTTGACAGATAGCCCAGTTAACCCCTCTGAGGACAGACCTGGCTCTGTCTGTTTTGGAAGAGAGAGGAGCTAGCTCAGTGCACCTTGGGAGAAGACCTTCTTCACTGCGGCACTGAGTCTGAGAAGGAAAAACAGTCTGTTTTGGAAAACATGTACATTTACTTCCAAAGAGATCATCCCAGGACCAAATATCCCCTGGCAACTCCACACTGTGTGGAGGGTAGGGAAAGTCTACAGTTCTTAGAGTGACCAAAAAAGAAATGATAAAAAAGCAACAGCCCAAAAGACAGCAACTGATGTGAGTCAAATTAGTCTGCGAGGAACATCCGCTATGTACAGCAAGTGCCTCTGTCCATTGGGGTGAGGGGGTATGTTCCCACAGGTGCTGGAAGAAGCCTTGGACCTTTCTGCTCCTGCTGGCTGGGCAGAGCTCAGCCGCTGTGTCGGAGCACAGACACTGAAACAAATCAAACAAGAACAGTAAACCCCACTGTGTTCCTCAGGGTTCCCGGTGTCTCTGCTGCTCTCCCTCTGTGCGTCCCTACAGGTATCTCTGCCTCTTTAGTCTATGGTTCCCGGGTGGATGCTGAGGACTGGTGGCTCTAGGCAAGTGGGAGAGTAGTTGAGGTGAGGCTCTTTGATCCACAGCAAGGGAACCCCATTCTTGCCCTCTGAGTTCTTGCTGGAGTTTCGGCTCTTGAACCGCACCAGGAGGATGGTGATGATCAAGATGCCAAAGATGGGGAAGGGGTAGAAGAACACAAAGTAGAAGAGGGCATCATTGGAGCAGATGACAGACTGCAGCGTGGAGCCTGGAAAGAGACACAGGGTGGGTCACACTTCATGGTTTCTCTGTAATCAGGGCATGCAAACCTCCTCAGAAACATATAAAACCAGATGCTCATTATTCTATATCAAAGCAGGAGGTGGAGCTCTGGGAAAAACAAGAGTGTTAGAACAGAAGAAAGTTGTAACAGGGCATGTTTCAGCTTTCCCCCCCCCCACAAGAATTTCCTGAGTGATGGAGTCCTCCCTGGTGGTATCTTATAAATCAAGGAGCCTTGCAAAGCTTGTATTCTCTCCATGGTGCCACATAAAGGCAGCAGAACCTCAGGATCTCTATCTTGTTTAAGGGCCAACAAAACCCTCATGACCTCAGTTACCTCTGGGGCCTCTAAACCACCCAACAGCTTCAAGAGCTGATGTGAGGAGACCCATGTGCCACAGCCTATGCTCTTGTGCAGAGTTAATCCAACTTCCCCCAAAGGGGAGGGTTAAATCCCTGTGGATGGCAAGGTCTGTCCCCATTGACTTGAGACATACCAGGTGGTAAATGCTGAGGGTGAGCAGCCCCAGTACAGAGCTAAGTGAAGTGTAGATACTCAAGGCAAAGCAAGAGCTGGCAAGAGCCACCGAGCTGATTGGAAAAGTACCAGCACAACAGACTTGCCCCAGTCCCACTCACTCACTCCTTGGTCTTTTCATCTTGGTTGAACCAAAGATGCAGGGGATGCCAGGGCCATGGCCTCAGGCAGTCATCACCTCTTCTCACCTGCATCCTGCACATGCACAGCGACCATCCCCGACTCCTCCTCGGCCAGCCGGTACCAGATGCCATTGGGATCCGCCAGCCACTCCTCCACTCGGCACGAGTAGTTGCCCGTGTCGGCACCGCCAGCCTGCAGCACCGTCAGCCGGAAGAGCACCGCCGAGAGCCTCTGGAAGCGCAGGCGGCCCTCCCAGCGACCGGCCTCGGGGCTGAAGATGGCATCAGGGCCCACGCTCAGCACCACTTCCCTCTCTTCCTCCTCCTCTTCCTCCCCCTCCTCCGTGTGGTCGCCTGCCTCCTTGGCCCGCAGGTTGTACCATGTCACTGCAAAGTGGGATTCTGGGCTGGAGCGGGACAGGATGCTGCAGTCCAGCGGGAAGGACTCCTTCTCCTGCACCGTGAGGTTGGCGGTGGCTGTGTCCACCTGCAAGGTGGGATCTGAGATGACAAAAATCAGGAGGTGAGTGCTGAGCTATCATCAAAACCATTCTATCTCAACACAGGCTCATGACTCGGTTGCTGGGCATGATCCAAGTAAAACCCAAAGTTGGATGCAGCCTGCCAAGACTCACAGAGACCTCTGGGACCAACCCTGCAGGCACAGCATCCTCACCTCACCACACACCATCTGGCACAGGGTCGAACAGGTGCTGGCTGCAAGCACCATCCTCATCCCAACTACCCTCATCCCAACTAAGGGATGAGAGGAGAAAGCTGCTGTAGCTCATCCAGACATGCTGTGTGTCAGGATGCCAAGGTTTGGTGCATGTGCTTAGGAGCAACATGCTATTCCTCCCCAGCTACTGCTGCACAGAACCCTGCTTTTTATTTTGTTCAGAGTGCTCTAAAGACTAGAAAATCATTATGACAGAAGAGAAGATGACCTTTTCCAGCAGCCTGGAAAGTCATTTAGGTAAAAGCTTCCTCCATGGAGATGGTCTCAATGCTGATGCAGCAAGGATTCTCCAAAAGTCTTCCTCTCATTTTTTTTTTCCTCTAGTGCTTGCTGCACGGCTAAGGAGATGTTTTTACCTAACTGAGACGCAGTGGCCAGAACCCACGATGAGTTGATTAAAGGCTGACTTCCAGAGCAATTAACGTTTGGTTTAGTCATCTTGCCAGGGAGCACATACTCCAGGGATCACAATCAGTCTGGATCTAAGCTTTCATTTAAAGATTAAAAAGCCCTTTCCAAAGCAGGAGCTGAGCAAGAAGGGCAAGTCAATAGCTCTCACCGAAGAGAGAGGCACTTTCTCCTCCAGGGAGGAGAGCTGGGCAAGCCCTCCCTTGTGCAGGCCCTGGGTGCCCCTGTAGGAGGGGGCTGCTGTCCCTCAGCTCTCATCAGCCACAGGGATGCTGTGCCCAGTGGGCTTCTCGTTACAGCACCTGCCCAACGCTTTTTAAATGGTCCCATGAGGAAAACCTTCATTAAGGCCAGAGCTCTTCAAGCCATAAGCAATATGAGTATTTGAAGTTCATATCCTCTCAAAGAAGACTCCTGAGCAGAAACAGGAATGAGTTAAGTCATGAAATTTTGGGAACTACTGAGGTAAAACAAAGGAAGGGAAAGAAATGGCTTGTCAAAACTAACACAAAGCCTCCCTCACCTTTAGCACCTTAAGCAGAAAGAGAAGAACTGATGGCTGAAGGTACTGAGGTTTCCCCCCCTCCTTGCTGATGATTATGGCCCTGACAGATGAGGCTGGAGATCCTCACTAATGAGACATGAGTCACAAGCACAATTAGTCATTTTGTTAAGTACTGGCTGTTATGGAACAAAACCAAACAACAACAAAGCTCTTTCAGAAAAAAAAATATCTTCAATTAGAGAACTCCCAACTCCCTCTCTTCTTCCCACTTCACATTCTTCTGCAATTCAAGAGGAACCTCAGAGATTTTTCCTGCTGTTCATTATCCCCTCCATCAGGGCTGGCAATTATCACACTGGATGGAGAGCTGTACTGACAACCTAGCACAGCATAGGGATTGCCTGGGGGAGGCATCCCTGCTCAAGCCACTTTGGCCAGCAAAACTTCCCAAGCAAAGACGTGGCAGATAAGAGCTCTGCTGCACCCTGAGAATGCTCCTCCTCCACAGCACAAATCTCTGCCAGGAATGACCACTAAAATCTTTCCAGAATGTCACGGTTTTGCCAGCTCCACTGCAGTTACGAGGCTGACATCTTGCTGGAGTGGGCAGGCATGAAGCACTTCAGAATACGCAGAGTGGTTGCTTTAGAAGCTGGAAAGCACTCAGTGAAGGAGGACTGTACTGTTACTTGTCTCCTACAAGACAGACATTTAATCTTGAGTCATATACCTCAAAAACTAGTGAATCTGTATTTTCCAAGGTAAACTGCCTTTGCATCTTATCTATTGTTAAAACAGGCAAAACTTTGATCAGAGTACTCTGGGAATCTGCTTTTGAGGGTTTAGGAGTCCCTCAGTGCTGGTCAGTCTTAAGAACCACCTTTTTTGGGAGCACAGGAGCAGGCAATTCCACTGTGTCCTAAGTCAAGCAACGCTGGCTGAACAGCAACTCCTGGTGGAGCTTAAGAGGAGAAAGGAATCATACTATCTCTGGAAGCAAGGCTCTGCAGGAAGGTTAGAAAGCTTTAGTTCAGACATGCAGGGAGAAGATACAAATGTCAAAGCTCAATTAGAGCTGAAACTGGTCAGTGTTGTGTCAGCACTTTTTTAAGGCTGTTAAATAGCAAGAAGATGTCTGAAGAAAACGTTGAATTGATACCTGTTGAATATAGTTACCTACTTAATAGGGATGAAGAAAAAGCAGAAGCATTCAGTGGTTTTTTTGCCTCGGTCTTTAACAATACTGATAGACCTTGGGCTGGCCAGTCCCATGAGGCAGAGGACCACGAGTGCAGGAACAGTGACTTTTCCATCTGCAGACTCTGAAATTTTGAGGGATCAGCTGTATCAGCCGAGTGTCCACAAGTCCAGGGGGCCTGATGGGATTCATTAGGTATTATGGCAGGACCCCTCCTGAACATCATCCAAAGGCCCTAGAAGTCTGAGGAAGTGCTTTTTGGCTGGAAGCTGGCCAGTATATATTCCAGCTTACAAGCAGGACATGAGAGAAGACCCAGGAAACTACAGACCTGTTAGTCTAACCTCAGTTCCTGGAAAAATTATAGAGATTATCCTGGGTACTACTGAAAGGCATTCAAAGATACAGCCAACATAACTTCACAAAGGGGAAGTCTGGTTAAATAATTCAATATCCTTGTGTCACCTGCTCTGTCAGTGGATGAAGGGAAGGCAGTGGATGCAGCTTTTCAGTTTCAGTAAGGCTTTTCATGTTGTCCCTCACAGCATCCTTCCAGCTGTGAGATGTGTGGGGGGGTTCATGGTGCATTGGGTGAAGAACTGGCTGAAGGGCAGAGTTCAAACTGATACAGTGAATAGTACTACTTCTGGCTGGTAACTGGTCACCAGTGGTGTTCCTCAGGGTTCAATTTTCCACAGACCAGTGCTGTTCAATGTATTTATCAAGGATCTGGATACAGGAGTTGAAAGCACCATGAGCAAATCTGCTGACACTACCAAACTGGGAGGTGCTGCTCACTCTCTGGAGGAACAAGAGGCCTTACAAAGCGATCTAGATAGATTGGAGTTGTGGACTTCAATTAATGGAATGCAAATTAACAAGTTGAAGTGCCTGGATTTTACACCTAGGTCCAAGTAGAAATGGGAGAGGAGTAGCTAGAGAGCAGCCCTGCAGAATGGGATCTGGGGTGCTGGTTGAGAGCAAACTCAGTAGGACTCAGCAGTGTGCCTCCACTCATGCCTCTTCCCATGAAAGGACCTTGCCCCTGGGGCACATACCTGGGAAGCACAAGTAGCTTCTTCCATCCTATTCTCAATCAAAATATGAGTAAGATCAGGAGCGTACCCTATTTAGTCTGCCAAAAGTGCTGAAAAAAAAATAAAATTGTAGATGCAGTGAGAAAATGCCAAGCCCATCTAGCTGTATTTGCAGAACTTGCTCTACACTCTTCCCAGAAGAGCAAGAGTGCAATCAAGAAGACATGGAAAAAGCAATCAGCATGGTCTGTCCTGGGGTCCTGCCCTGTGCCTGGACCCACCGTTGCTGACAGACAGATGGTGATTCCTGTTTGCCCAAGAGGGCACAAGGCTGCTCGAGGCAGCTATGGCACAGGATCCCACTCACCTGGCTGCTTGACTGTGAGGCTGATGAGCCCGGAGAGGTCCTCTGCCCGCCTGTACCAGCGGTCGCTGGGGTCGAGCAGCCACTCCTCCACGCGGCAGCTGTAGGTGCCGCTGTCCCGCACGGTGGAGTTCTGGATGGAGAGCAGGAAGAGGCCCGGAGCCGGGCTCTCCAGGTGCAGCCGGCTCCGCAGGGCGCCCAGCGCCGCCGGGTCCCCGTAGTGCAGCGTGCCCTGCCGGCTCAGCCAGGCCACCACCTCCTTCTCGGAACGGCCCGGCCGCCACACGGACCACTCCACCAACAGCTGGGATGCGGGGCTGGTCCGGTTGCTCACCAGGCACTCCAGGGTCACCCACTCGTTCTCCAGCACCGTGATGTTTCTGTGGGTCTGGTTGACCTGCAGGCGGTTATCTATAGGAAAAGCCCATTAAAAAAGCAACGTGACCAAGGGCTGCAAGGATCCTTGGTCTCCCCACAAGCCTTTCCTGCACGGCCACAATCCTGGGGCTTGATGAAAGAAATAAGGAAGTAGAGGAAAAAAATGATGGAGAAAGGAAAGGACAGAAAAAAAAATAGAGGACGAGAAGAAAATAAGGCTTGTGTTTTTTAGGGACTTCTGAAAAACGCAGGCTAGCCACCAACAATGACCCACACAGCACAGGAAATTGGAAACCCATAATCTTCCAGCAGGACCTGGGAGGTCCTAAGTACACAGAGACCTAATGAAGGGAGATCACACCTCACTCTTTTCTTGTTCTCCTCCTAGGATGAGGCAGTAGCCTGACTGCACCCCAATCAGTAAGGCCCCCTGTAGTGGAAAAAGGAAAAAACCAGAAAGATGGAGGACAGCTGCTTGCAGGGAACCCCCACTGCAAAACAAGAAGTGGTATGAGGGCAAAGTCACACACAGTGTTTTTCTGCCTTGGGAATGTCCCTGGTTTTCGCTCCACAACTTCATTGAGACACGGGAGGGTGACTGGAATCAGCTCTTTTATGGGAAATGACGTGTCAAACTCTCCTAAATCCCTCGCAATTCATTCCAGGGCCAGTCTGGACTTCCCTGGTGCTGCTGCTGCAGCAAGCAACAAGCACTGTACTTCCCAGAGAGTGGTGGACCATGCAAAGGAGGGGGTGGTGACAGCTCCCCCATCCCTCAGCCACCTTGGGACTCTGCAGACAGAAATGAGGAGCTGGCACTGGCAGCAAGCCATGGCCTGCTGTGCTTCCTGCATGTGTGACCAGGCAAAGCTGCACTGGGGACCATATCCAGTATCCCTCTTGCACCCTTGTCCATGGAGTTTGTGTCTAGCCAGCCAAATCAGGACAGAGAAAATGCACTAGGTACCTGACTCCAGCCCTGATATCCAACTGCATCCATCCTGCCTGAGTGATTGTATCCTCCAGACACAGGCAGCTGGAGAAAGCAAGGACAAAGCAGGCTTCCTCATGCAGTACCAATGCTCTGGACTCCCTGCCTCTCCCCTCTGCCCTTTGCCCCAGCTTGTAGGGGCTATATTTAGCTCCTCCACCAGTTCACCTTTACCAGTGTCATTCACTGTCACAGAAACCACCCACAAAGCAGATTTCTCCCTTCCTGGCAGCCAGCTCCCCACCTCATTAAATGTTATTCCCATCTCACGTGCAAAGGGAGAAGAGACAAGGCTCCCTGCGCCTGCCAGGATACAGGCACAGAGTAAAATTAAACTGTGTGCAAGACATAAAAATGCTTTCCCAGGGAGGCACACAGGGGTTCTCTCTCAGTAAATCCTAGTTGACACTCTTGCTACATGATGCTCTAAACGACAGCAAAACCTGGCTGGATGCAGTGGCCCTGTAGACTATGGGGGACGGACAATCTCCATGTGGGGACACCAAAAGGCACACAAGCTCAGCCTAGAGGAACAAGAGTCACATCAAAGGAGGGAAAACCCTCCTTCCACACAGGGATGTGCAGGCACGAGTGTGCAAGGACAGGGTGGCAATCTCACAGGAGCCAGTGCCGAGAGGACCCCACCTGGCTGCTTGACGGTGACCTCTGTGCGCCCCGACACCTCCTCTGCCAGCTTGTACCAGGCGTGGTTAGGGCTGAGCAGCCACTCCTCCACATGGCAGTAGTAGCTGCCGCTGTCCCGCACCTCTGCCCGCTGCACCGTCAGGCTGAAGAGCCCACCCGAGGCGGAGCGCTCGAACTGCAGTCGGCCCCGCAGCCCCTCCTCCTCCGCGTAGGTGCCGTATTCGAAGGCCGAGCTGTGGGTGGTCTTCAGGATGAGCTTTCCGTCAGCATCTGAGGGCTTGTGCACGTACCACAGCACGGCGAAGTGGGAGTCGGGGCTGGTCTGGGATTTCACCGAGCAGTTCAAGGGGATGGGCCGGTTCTCCACCAGAGTGATGCTCCGCTTTGACTTGCTCACCTGCAGCTTGGTCACTGCGAGGGGGAAGTGGAGAAGGATGAAGAGAGGTGGGTCAGTAACACAGGAGAGAAACTCACTGGATTTGGGGTGGACCAGAGAGTCCCCTCTTGCTTTTGTCCCATACGCCTTTAAGACTTTAGATTGTCTACCAAAACCCTCCTTTCGACCCCTATCTACTCCTGGATCCTAACACTGTGTCCCTAAACAAGAGAGGCTGCTTTTTCACAATCTGACCTTTGAAAGACTCTTTTTAATTTATAGGCACCAGACACAGTAAGATGACTACACCCAAACTCAGTGGTTTTTCTCATGGTAAATCATACCATTTGCACCTCAGGGCAATGAGCTGTTGACCAGTTCCAGAGAAAACAACTTCTGAGAAAGTGAATTAAATGAGGCTCCACTGCTGTCACAAGTCAGTCATCTCAGTGAGATGTATCCCACAGGCACGCAATAGCTAGGGGAGGAAGTAGAGGCACAACTGGAAAAGGACAAAGAGAACCAGACTGGAAGGGATCAGCAGGGAGCAAGCTCTGCTCCCACAGTCAGATCTGGCACCAAGTCCACCACAAGCTGCAGAGCCTAGGACAAGCCACAGAGGCCCATCACCTCTCTTGGCTTCCCAAGCACAAGTGCAGTTCTCACGCTGTAGCTAAGCAGTCCCAGGGTGTTGAGGATGATATAGCAGAATCATCAGCTCTAGCTCCTATAAGAAGAGACACAGATTCCCAATTCCTCTCTCTCTGTACAATCACAAGACAGAGCCTCTGCTGCAGAGTGTGCTCACACTGTGCTTTGTCACCTGAGCCCTGAGCCAGGGCATTGCTGTCGGCAGGGGAGGACACAAGGCGCCTGTGACACTTGTGCTCCGTGTGCCCTGGAGCCCCCACTGGCCAGGGCTGACAGGAGAGAGGGGCAGCGCCCACCCTGCTGGACACATCACTTCTCCCAGCAGCTCTGCCCTCCCCTCCTTCACCTCTCCTCACACAGCTGCTCCCCTCTGAAAGGGGGAATGCTGCCTTGGGGGCTGACAAGCTGCACATCTCTTAAAAAAACTTGAAGAGTGCACGGGTACGAGTAGCACGACAAAAGTGTGGCACCACAGGCACGATCAGCTGAAGGCTGCCAGGGGACCTGTGCCCATCCACACCCTGGAAACACATCCCACGCATCCTGTGTTTGTGAGGAAGCAATGTTGTCTTCTCTCTCTCACAAATGCATGGGCTCCTTGCTTTGCATCACGCTTTGCTTCTGGCTTCCCTTGGGCACCAGGGCCTCGGATGCCTATCGGCACAAGTGATGAGTGACGGTGCCTAGGGAGAGGATGGGCACAAAAAACTTCAAATGGGAGGAACTCCCACCACAGCAATGCTTTCTGCGCTATCACATCTGAGACAGACATCCTGGTATCGCATCAGACGTTCCCCTGGAGCCTGGATTGCCCGTGGCTTTAATCAGCACGCTAATAAAGACTCTGTGGCTGTGGTATGGCATGCAGACATTGGAGGAAGGAAAGAAGGGAAATTGTCCTTGTTTTTCCCTCCCTAGGGACTTCAACTTAATTGAAAGAGTCAGTGTCACCCTCTTGTATTTCTGCCATACCCCAGACACATTCCTTCCCCTTTGTTTCACTTCAGGACAACAGCCTTAGCTATCACACCCACCCTCATCCTACCTTTTTGGCTCACCATTGGTTAAGAATGGTTATTTTGAGCATTAATCAATCTTCCAAGTCCCTAGGAGATGAACCAATAAAGAAGGTGGCTCTCAGCAGTTTCCTTTCTCCCCCAGCCCCCTTTCCAAACAGTTTATTTTTAATTGGTACTGGATTATTTTCTGCAACTGTTACTACGGAAACCTTTGTTACTATAGCAACTGTGTATGTTAAGTCAGTAGCCCTATATCTATTAAAATGCAGTATATACACACGCTGCGTGCTGTGGGTTGCTCAATACCAACACACACACACACACAGACAAAGCCAGGGTACACACAGAGCAGAGCTGCTGAGAGGCAAGCACCCCTCTCAATGCTCTTCCCACATTGTGGCAACTCCAGGAGATGAAAATGAGGACAGCTGACACAGAGTAATTCTAATCCTAGTGTTTGGGGCAACAGACTTGCACCTTGTACATGACAGATGTATTCCGCTGAAGCAGCAAGGGCTTGTTCCCAGACCATAATCACAGTAATTGTCACTGACCTGAGGTCATCCAAGGATTCTTAGATGGCCTCTCAGCAGCTTTCCCTGTTCCCGTGCAACCTTTGGGAAGAAATCTTTTTGAGAGTAATGAGGAAGCAATCTTATTTACTCTGGTGAAAATGAGATCTTAAATTTCACACACACACCCCCATCCTTCCAAGCCATCCTTGGCAGCCACTGCAGCCAGCAGTCAGGAATTTGCCCACATTTCTGCTGAGTCCCCAAGATACTGATGAGGCAGCGCTTCAATACAGCTGCTACCAGTTGGAGCAGCAAGCCCTGGCAGGGAATTACAGGTCTTCCCTTTGCCAGACTGCACTCTTGCAGAGGTTCATAACACTGTGCACGAAGTTTCCTCTAGATTAGAGGCATCAGTGATATGTAATGACATGCCTGACAATGCACTTTTCATCAGACATGAATTATTTTCCTAAGGGAGGCAACCACAGAAGATGCAAGTGCAGGTTCTGTTTCCCTCCCACAGAATTAGAGAGGATATGTTCAGTCTTTTCCAATTCTGTGAACACCAAATGCTTCCACACCCTGGTGCTGGTTCCTTCATAGTATACAGGCACCCATCTCTTCTTCCTTACCTTTTGCAGACCCTATAGCAATGATTCAAGGCTTTTATGGACCACAGGCTGACAACTGAGAAGTTGTAAATGCTGTGGCACACAGGTTACCTAGGGAAAGCTTCACCCTCAGGCTGCTTTGCTTCTCCATGCAGGGGAGAGATCCTGGTTAAGACACGGGAAGCTTTGTGGGGTAACACACTTCTGCTCTCCCATGGGGCTGACCATCAGCCACTGTTCATGGATAGGCAAACAAATCCACAAAGCTCATTCTGCATTTGGAAAAAAATTATTTTAAAAGGGGAAAACACATAATACTGAAGTGGGTGGTCCAGGGTAATGGGAATGGTACAATACAATGCCAAGGGAGCCCAACCATCTCTTCCCATTCTGGTGATAAGCCTATTCCAGTGCAAACTGAGTCTCTCCAAGCCACGTGCAGCTTGCCCAGTCATGTTTAAAGATGTTGCCATGACATGGAAATGGTTGTAGCTGCTGGTGCAGGGAGTGAGGTTGCAAGTAGTCTGACACCCCAGGCACTGAGCCAGCAAAACCTCACCCCACTGACAAAGGGGAAACTCCCTTTCCTGGCTTGAGGATTTGCCTGGGCAGAGAGCCAGGAAAGGGCTTGGCCTTCAAATGCTGAGATCCGGTGTGACCCAGGGGCTGGGGTTTCGGTGAAGCAGGGCAGGTCTGCCCCAGCCCGGTGTCAGGCAGCAGAGATGGTGGGCGCAGCAGTGTGAACAGACACGGTTACTCGTCATTTTCTGCTGCACTGTCAAGAGGCTGATGTTCTCTTAACAGCCTCCTGAACATCTGCTCTGTGAGAGGAACAGGTGCCTGTGTCTAGGTGAAGTTATCGTGCATATCATCTGCAAACCATAATCCTGTTGCCACAATGTCTCCTGGCTCCCTGGAGAGTGCCAGTAAAGAGGATATTGTACTTTAATGTACTGTAATTTGCCCTACATATATTATTAAGGCTTTCAATTTACACTGGCAACAAGTCACGGTTAGAACCCTCTTAGTTTTTTTTTTGTCATTATCTCAAGATGCCTGTGGCAGCTTCTGGTCCTCAAAGCTTGCACCTCTGGCTGGGAGCTCAGGTCAGACATGCCTTACAACCACAGCAGGCTACAACACAACCAGGTCCTCTACAAGCTGACATGTAGTAGGGGTTATCTCCACACCATCAAGCAGGCAGTCACACTCCTCAAGCTGAGCATGTGGTAAGCACAGTTATACAAATATTTGGGGAAGGGAGAACAGTCATCAGAGGAGGACAAGGACAGGGACAGTGATGTGATTCATGGTTTTTCTGCTGACTTGCTGCCTCTTGGCTCCCTCCCTTCTATTTCCTAATCATCAAGCTGGGGTTACAACACTTTAGCAAAGCACTTTGCAACCTGAACCTAAAAATGCTGTGATCAGAAGATGCTCTGTCTCAAACACCTTACATCATTCTGCCTTGTAGGCAGCAAGAAAACACAACAGCAGGAGTTTACTTCGCACCTGGGAGCCACTATTACCAAGTCCTGGGAATGGCAACGTTTAATTGCAGCTGAAGATAGAGTTTCCCTAAAACAGCCACACACAAAACACCAGAATGCTCCTGCAGTAAAGGAGGAGGGGGCCAACCGCAGGGGAAGGAGCCAGCTCCACATGAACCAGCAGCTGTGGCACAGAAAGGTGGGCAGGAGAATGGCCACCACCATTCCAGAGAGTCCCCAGAAAGCCCATTCACCACAGCAGGGAGGCGGTGTCCCACTTTGGAGGCTGCTGCTCTCTGGGGACAGCTCCTCCAGAGAACACTTTTGCTTGGAAAGAACTGATGAAATGTTGCAGAAAGTTTTCTGGGGGAATGTCCTACTTTTAAAACTCTCCACCGAGATTTCACTGTGCTGAGGTGAGTGTGCAGGGGGAGCAAAAACGAGGCCAGCCCGACCTGAGCCCAGCCCTGGTTTAACACCATGCAGTGGGTTTAGCAGGCTGATCACAAGAGATTCTTTTCCAGGAGCACAGGCCCATGGTGACTTCCTACAAGGAACTCCTCTCTCCCCAGCATGCTCAGCATACAACCCTGAAGGGCACTGGCCCGGCCTTTGACAGAAACTCAGCCATTCCCTCAGCCTGTGGGGACAACCCAGAGGTGCTTCATCACTTCCCTCACTCGGGCCTGAAAAGCACTCTGTACCTGAATTCTTCCCAGAGGATGTTTGCTTGGAATTAAAGAGATGAGTGTGCAGGTTACTGCCACAGGCTTCTACATGTACTAACATTCAGACCTCTGCCAGCTCTTCCCCCTTCCTCAAAGCAGGGCTGAGGAGCCTCCTGCACCTCCTCAGACACTGACTGCAAGGACTTCTCCTTTAATGAGTGAACACAGTCAAGCAAGTACAGGCCAGCCTACTGATTCAGCATGGCAAGAGCTGGGTGACTCACGTTTATTAGGTTAGTTGAAAGCAAACCAGCGCTCAAAAGGGAAAGATGTGCAAGCCCCTTTTGGAGAGGAGGTATCAGAAGAAAAAGCATTTGCAGAAGGGAAGAAAACGAGATGCTCCTAGGAGGACTGTGCTCATTAAGCTTAACCACAGCACAGAAATCATACCAAAGTAAAGACAAAGGCCTCCAGCACCGGGGCAACCTCCCCAGAGAAGGCAGGAACATGGCAGCACAGCTCCCAGACTCCTGCTATTCTCTTTTAACTGAACACAATTCCTCCTGAAACTGGATTAGTGAGGTTGCAAATTGCATTAGCCAACATGGGAGGCTGCTGGTGCAACAGGAGCAGCAGAAAAGGAAATAGCATTAGACTTTGCCTGCCATTATTACTGCCATTATTAACTTGTCACTTTACTGTAGTGTTCCTATAACAATGAATTATTGCCTGCAAACAGGCTGACATGATTGAATTACTGGGAGAGCAGATCTCTAGGAAGGAAAGACAGCGTTAACCCTTTCCTGAGGAAGGCTCAGCTTCAGCCCCCTCCCATGCGGTCAGACAAAAGAGCTGAGGCTGTGACTCTGAGCACCACCAAGTGACCTGCATTTCAACATGTTCAGCAAGTTGCTGCAAAGTCCACGGCCCAGCAGGCAGCCCAGACACTCCCCAGCCTCACAGCTGCTGCTGCAGCAAGACCAGCTGGTATTTGAGTAGCTGTGCACCTCCCTGCTGACCATCACCAGTCCAACAGCCCTGCCCAGCACTCAGCCCCAAGCACAGGCACAGGATTGAAGGACACTGCTACTGTAGCCTGGGGAGTGGAGTTTGAGGCTCTCAAAATGGTGCCAGAGGGTTCTGTGGCAAAGCGGAACAGGCACCTCTACTCAAAACCTACGGTGCATCCACTTGCTCATCCACACCCCCCACCAACCCCAGTCCCAAGAAGTGTGATCATCCCAAGGTACCCACAAGTGTCCCCATGTCCTGCCCTCTCCCCCAAAAGCAGCACAGTCAGATTGCAGACCCACCAAACACTGGGGAGATGTGGGTCAAGTCCATCTCTGCATGTGAGGGCTGCAGGCAGTGACAAGAAAATCTACTTGGCTAGGGAACAGCCTGGGATTACCAGCCGTGCTGGAGCCTGTGGAGCAGCTAACAAACTAGCAGGTAGCCAAGTGGGGCCTCGGGGAGGAATGCATGTGTGACCCAGAAAGGCTCTTTAAAGCCCAGAAGCCATACATCTGCCAGCACATACAGAAAAGACAAGGATGGAAAAAGCTGGGATGCTCACAGCCTCACAGGTCCAGCCAAGGCTAAGGCAGAAACCACCAGCTGGGATGTGCCACTGGCCTGGAAAAAACAGGACTTTCCCCAAGAAACAGAAACCACGTCACTGTAAAGAACAGCAAGAAACAAATATAACCCAAAGCAAAATGCCTCACAAACCTAAAAGCAGAAACTTTCCTGCAAAACCCTGAAATGCATATAAAAGTTCTGCATGGGAGAGAGGAGGGGAGGGAGGAATAAAAGATTCCCAGCATGAGTTGTTCCTGCTGTCAGAAAACAATATACGGCTCACTGATCACTTGTAAATTAAAATATGGAGATAGCATCACTGGAAGATAAATTCAGTACCATGCTACAGCCACTGAGGATAAAGAAAGAAAAAAATAACATACCAAGATATTTAATCAGCTCCTTGTCAGAAAGATTTCAAACAAAGGAGCGCTCCGTCAATTAGGGAAAAAAAGTAATTAAATGCACCCGAAGAGCAAGTTGTAACACACACAGCAGCACCACACACTAACTGTCATGCCATGCTGGAGGCTGGATTTCCTGAGATATTTCTTCTCTCACAAAAAAACTTGACAGTTTTGTGCAGTTGCACGCTCAGAGCACAACTGCACCCTGTAGCGCATGGCTGAGTTTTGCACTCGCTGTGTTTGACTTGGGCATTTTTGGCAGCTCCTGCTGAAAAACTGAGTGCTGGGCAGACATAGATGAGCTGCTTAGAGAGGTGTGAAATGTCATTTTCTTGCCATCCAGAGAGCAAGCTTTCCAGACAGACCTCAGGCAGGATCAGGAGATCTTTTGGATACTGCCCAAATCAGCCCTGCCAGTGTCAGGTGCTGCTCTCCAAGCAAAGAGAAGGACCCAGCAGAATCCATCCAAGCACTAGCTCACTTCCTTCACCTGTAACTGTTCCTTTTCAGTGGGCTAGCTTTCTACAGGTGTACTAAACTGAGCAGGACCTGTGCCACCACAAGGAATGGGACAGGACCACGCAGCCAGCAGCCCACATTGGGGATGAGGATCCCCTCCTTCTGTGCAGCAAAGTGCCAGATCAGCTCCCCCTGCATTCTGAACACTCACGGATGCTGCTGCTTCCATAACTAGTGAGTACAACTACTGCTGGAAGAACAACCAAGTGAAATGAGCCATCTGTCACTTCTTAAGCAATTGTATTCTTGAACTTCTTAAGGAGGGAGGATGTATTTCAGCATAATGGGCTACAGATCCAGTATCATCTGCTCTCCTGCTTCTCTGTTAACTGGGACAAGGAAAACTACTGTAATTTTCTTTAGGATCATCCCAAATGCCTATTTAACAAAGTCAGATGGCTTTGAGAGAAAACTTTTATGTATACATACACATATTAAAATAAAGGACCCTGGGCCACAGGTTTAGCATGTTTGGAGCCATTTTGCTGTAAGGAAGCAGATCTCAGGTTCAGTGGACCCAGAAATTGGACCTATGTCAGAACATGCAGTTTCTCATGCCAGGACAAGCATTCCTCAGGATACAGAACACAGAAAAATGGTGCAGGCCCCATGCACGGGGATGGACTCCCAAAGGTGCTGCTTGAGCATATGGGGAGGGACCCCTGGGATGGGCACTGCTCTGACCGGAGGGCTGAGAATGCAGCAAGAGTAAATATTGTGCTGCTGCATCACTGAACCTGCTGGCCCCAAGGCCACTCCCCTCATGGAGGGCTGGGGCTCCATGCAGAGACTGGGACAGGAGAAGTGTGGTCAACACCTGGCTGCAAAGCTGCTCATCACCCGTCTCCCTCTTGGGCTGACTCTGCTTTTGAAATCTTCAAGGAAAGGGAGAGGTACAAAGCTTTAGAGCTGGACATCATCTAAGTACTGCTCACTGCAGAGTATTTTAGTCCAAGGAGAGCAAACAGGGAATCGATGAGAAGCTAAAGTGTGTGGAGAGAGAGAAGCTGTTCAAGACAACATCAAAGAAGGTGCTTGTGCACAGACTGCAAACAGGCTGACACCATGGTTTTGTATATCCACGCTGCAAACAGGAGTGGAAAACAGCTCAGGAGATATCAAAGAGAGAAAGCAGAGAGTACTGTGAAAATGGAAGAGAAAAAATTGGACCTAAAAAGTAACCATGAAGAGAGCTAAATTGAAGAGAGCAGCATATACTGGATATGGCCCAGATCTCCTGGCATTGTCAGTCTTGTTGTGAAAAGAGACTGCACTAAGATCAGTGGGCACACACAGAGCAGGCTGAGTCAGGTTAAGGTCCCAGTAGGTGCAAGGATGCATTCCCACACTCTTCACCCTTGTGAAGTGCATCCAAGATGCTTCATCCGTGTAAAGTTCAACTTCTCAGGTCACACCTCTGAGTGTATTTTCCAGGCTGTATTCCCAAGAGAAACCTTGAACATAACTAACTGAAATCAGCTCAACACACCCGAGTCGTACAGAAGGCTCTCACAGGCAAACCTGTAGAGAGGCCAAGCAGCACTGCTCCCAGAAGGAAAACCATAAGCAGGGAGAGGTGAACCACAGCTCTGATCCCACAAGGCCAGTGTCATCATCTCCAGTACAGCATCAGGGATGCAGCAGCACATCCAGCATGAGCTCCCTCCCCTGCTGCCTACACCCAGGAGGACAGGGATGTTTGGAGAAGGGAGTGTGGCTAAGCATGGAGAAAAAGCACCCTGGGGTGCTGGCCTGGGATAAATAACTGTGCCAAGGAGGTGACAACAAGTCTAAAGGCAGAATCTATCCCAGACAACCTGGCAAGTGTGGCAACAGAGCTCCCCAGGGCAAATAGGCAGAGTAGGAGACTATGTGGGGTACTAGGAGAATCAACCATACCTCTGCTATCTGCAGAAGAAAAAGGGCTCCAGCTGGGTCACTAATGCACATCTATGCAAGGGGACAGCTCTGGGTCTTGCAACATTGAGCCCCTTTATTTCATGTGGTCAGTGTGCTGGAAGGAAGGAGAACAGATCTGAGGAAGAACAGCAGGTCTTACCCCACTGGCAGTGAAGGGAAAGGAGCAAGTCTCTGAACACACAGGGAAGAGGAGACTGCTCTGCCACAGCCACTGCTGCTGAGGAACAGGCTCCTCTCTTCTGTGCTCTTCTTGAACTCCATCATTCAAGCAGGAGCACAAACATTTGCCAGATGGGGCAGGCAGCTGTAAAGCAGGGAAGCAGTGCTGTTCTACAGAGGAAAACCACTCTGGGATCAAGGAAGCAGCAAACTTCAGTTTCCAGACTTCACTTCTGTAAGGAAGTTTCCAGCTCTTTAACTTTCCTTTGCTTAACTTTATTGCTGGATGCTGCCAGAAGCAAGAAGTATCAGGTCAAAGTAGAGATTTTGTGGCCTTTGAGAACACTGGTTTGCGCCTCCACTCAAGAGTCTGGTCAGTATCCCACTGGCCACCTGTAGTAGAAAAGGCATCTTTCACACCCATCCATGAGAGGATTCTTTAAACATTGAGATTACAAATAATTACTAAAATGAGACAGAATAAAGGCATTAAGAGTAATATCTGAGTTAAGGAAAGCTTCTCACTATACTCTACAAATGTTTTTGTAATTAATAATTTGAAAATCAGTCCTCCTCTCCCAGCACTGAGTGTGTTATAAAGCAACCTCCTTTTCCATTTCTCTTCTGCCTCATGCCCCCCTCATCTTCCCAGCATCCTCAGTTTGCACAGCCACAACCATCCACTGCTTGGCTGCTCAGTGAGCCTTCAGAGAGAAGGAGGAGCATGAGACTGAACAGTCTCTGTGGCTGCCATGGATGGGCTTGGACAAAGAAGTAAGAACCCTTCAGTCTCTGCTCATTAGGTTTCTCTGGCCATTGCTAGCCCAGCACAGCCACTCTCTGGTTTCCTGTGGAGGGCAGACAAGTAGCAGAGGGCTCTGCACCCACCAGAATTCAGGGCTTCAGGGAGAGCACAACTCCAGCTTGCCCCACTCCTAAAGCAAGGTTCAGGAAGAAGCCACCTCCAGCTCCTCCAAGGCCAGCTTGACAAGCCTCCACCCTCCCCCTCCATGATGGTTTCGACTTGACAGTTCGTAATAAGCTAAACTTAAAGAAGCGGCCCCTGGGGAGCCTCTGGAAGCTAATTAATGCTCTAATGAAGAGCATGACTGCCTTGTTTTCTCGATGGTTCCCAGGTCAATCAATCTGCTGTAGACTGGCTTGCAAAAAAGCAGTGAGGAGCCCAGCACCCCTGGCATCTGCTCAGTTATCATCCCCTGCCATCCCTCCTCCCATGTTCATTACTGTCAAAAACCCAGCAGCAAGAGGACAGATTTATAGAGGCGATTGCAGCTTCTCCCAGAGCGCCTGATCCAGAATTAGTCACCAAGGAACAGGACAAGGGACAATGCAAGGATGGAGGGTTGGGGAGCTGCACAGGGAGGTGCATGAGTGGGTGCATAAAAGGGGTGAGAAGATGTTCTGGGCATGGGGGTGTTATGTGAAAGCCCTGCTTTCTTATTCTGCTCTTGCCAGATACAGCCTCCAGCACTCAGACCCCAGGACTTTGCTGAATCACCCCCTCATTTGTGTTTCAGGGGAACGGTAAGTGCAGTGACACACAGAGTGAAAGTGGCAATTTAATACACCAGCACAAATCTGCTCCAAGCCTCCTTGCCAAAATAGAGAGCACTCTGCAGACACCTAAGCCTGTCCAGATTGCAGCACAGCCCCCATCGTGCACTGTCTGCTGCCCTTGTCTGAGTCCTGCAGACCACATGGACACGCACTGCTCCCAGACAGCGCCTGCTGCCTCAGCGCTCCATCCCTGGACTCCTGGCAGGGAGAAGAAAGATCCAAGAAGGAGATGGGAACAGAGCCTGCTTGACAGCCCTTGGGTCTCCCCCTTGACCAGTCTGAACCTCTCCACCACCTTCCTCCCTCAGGCAGGACCCAGAGCCCAAGTGCTGTTTCCCCTCCATGCTGTGCAAGGAAGAGGGCAGGGAACAGTGAGGTCAGCCGGCATCTCTGTGTGAGTACTGAGAGCACAGCCTGAATCCAAATGCTTCCAGGGCCACTTGGATTCAAAAGGAACCACCTGCTTCCCCTAAACCCCAAGAAAACTGTAAGTGCCAGGGAGTCACCACACAAGTCCTTTCCACATCAGGACACAGCTAATCCAGATGGACCTCTCACCTATCAGCCCACTAAGCCTTGCATGCTGGATGCTCTTCTCCACCTGGAAAGCAGCAGGGAAACAGCAAACCAATGTCTCCATGTGGGAAAATGGTGGTGAACCCTCAGGGGAAGGGATGATGGCCTTTGAGATGAAAGACCCAGATTTTCAGAGGCAGGCAAGATACTGAAGTGGAAGGAGAGCCACAAACACAAAAGGAATCTCCAATCCTGCACTTGGGGCTAACTCCTAGTTCAGGCTGCACTACTGTGCATGGTCTCTGACCAGTTTGATTTCAGGGAAGCAGCTGGTGTGAACTGAGGTGTACTTTTATTATTCTTCCCTTTCTGCTGCAACATGAGCTCACCAAGAAAGAAACAACAGGCATCTTGAGAGATGGAAGTAAAAAGGAGAGCACTGCATTGTAGGGAAATGAAATAGCCACAAGCTATCTATCTAGTCTGGTCCCCAGTCATGTCTAACAGCCCCCCGCACCAGCCTGGATTTCTGCCCCAGCCTACAGAAGTTAAAACTCAGCAGTGGCCCTAAAGCAGCGCAGGCTTTGTCCCTGCAAAGAACACATGAGCTTTCAACCCACTGAGGAGCAGGCCAGGAAAGGGAGCTTTGGATCCCAGTGCTACTGCTGGTGAACTTACATGACACCTAAATTCTCTGTAACCTGTCACACATACAGCCAACACCCTTTACAGGGAATTTCCTGTCACATTGCCAGTCTTTAGAACAGCTTCATGCCCAAGGGATCAGGAATGTCACTCTCAAAGGCCAAATCTGGCTCAGCTGCCACACAGGAGACTTGTGCCATCCTGCCTGCAGACCTTGTACTCAGAGTTCGGCTAATGCTGCCACTGCCTGCCTTTCTTTCTCCCTCCTTCAGCCCCTGCATGTTTAATTTCTCAAAACGCTGCTCATTTCTTCTCAGAGTAGGAAAGAACTGGATGTTTCAAACTGCTGGCATTCCCTGTTTGCCACAAGATAGCCATATTTGAAATGACTTTGCAGCCACATTAACACATGCAATTCAAAACCATCACTTCCACCTCTGCAACTACCACTCAGCACAGATGACATTTAAAAACACCACCCCACTGCAAGAGTGCCAAGGAAAGGCAGCCTGAGCACTGAAATGGCAAACCAACACACCAGGAGAAGCTCCAGCACCCTATTCCTTAGGCATGTGGGATTTCAAAAAGCAAGGAGGCCACCACTAATTTACCTTTCTCTCCTCAACACACTTCAAAGGCTGATGTATACTGATTTCCATGCCTGCACCTGGAACCTGTCAAATAGAAAGGTCACTCAAACATGCAGCAGGAGTTTGAGAGGGAACTAGAATCTCCACATTAACTTACAGTCTAGAAACACATGCTGGCTCCGTTGGCCAAAAGACCTCCAGACAAACATTCCTTACGGTGTCCCTCAGGGGACTGGTAATGGAGATAGGTCCCCAAGGCAGACACCCATGGCTAACAGGAAAGGAAAAGCTAGGACTGAGACACCAAATAGCAACCTGAAGTTATCTCAGATTAAGGTGACTGCAGTGAAACAGAAGTAGACAAGACAGTGCTCTCAGCTGTTTAATCATTTGGGGGTCCTGAATGACCCTTTTTGGAGAAGGCTTGGATATTTATCTGAAAACCAGCACCCACTTTATCAGCACAGGTTTGACTGGGAGGGCTCTAGGACATTCATTCAGAAGTGTCTGGGGAAGGTGTCTCCCGTATCATCCTGGATCCTCTCTGGAGATCATCCAGCCAAAGACCAGGAATGACACAATACAATCCTCTGCCACCTGCAAAACCAGAGAGAACCAGAGAAGTCCTTGGTCTGACTGCCAACATTTCATTCATGGAGAACATCAACCACCCCATCCTGGAGGCTGCCTGGGACACGGTAACAAAACACAGAAAGGGTGCAGCCATGGTGCTGGGAGAGCTCTGAGGAGTCCCTCTTCTCTTCCATCCCTGCTCGTCAGCCATAAAGCCTCAAACATTATGCAAGGCTCATTGAACTGACAGCTAAGATTTATTTTGCAGTTGTTTGCTGAGCAGCTGGGAGACAGGGAGAGGTAAAAACCATGGAGACCCGGACAACTTGTTCTGTTAAGGCATCACTTGAGGGTTACTGCTCCAGTAAAGAACAACAGGCTGCCAGAGCATGGTTTAACTGAGCTGCCTGCCACCCTGAGCTGTGACACATGGGCTCTCTTCTGGAAGCTGTTATCAAGGATTTCTCTTTCCCTCTCTGTCTCACACACAGATATGCATGCATAGGGCTGTGAAGAAGCATGTTACTCCAGGGACCACATCCATTCAACACTGTTTCCTAGGGAAGTAAGCTAAAATGATGAACATCACCAACTCGACCTTGCAAGCAGTAAAACATGTATTACAAGGCAGCATAATCAAGATAAATGGAGAAGATTAACCTGGAGATGAGGGTGAGGGAGAGAGAGGGAAGAAAAATGATGGAGAGCTCATGAGGTGGCTGGAGCTCACAGCATTCCCTGAACTGTCTCAAGACAGGGTTGGGGAAGGTGGAGGGAGCATGAAGAGGGATACTGAGAGGAAAAACACAAAGCACAACCAGGAGAGACCCTAGGAAGGAGTCCTTCTGCACAGGAACACAAAAGCAGGATTAACATGCAGCAAGGACCTGAACCAATAGTCTTGCAGGTGTTAAAAACCTCACTCCAAATACCCACTCCATCCCTAAGGTCAAGACAGCAATACACCATTCAGCTCAGCAAAAGCCCACAGCTACCATGGCCACATATCTTTGCACTTTTCATGCACAATAGGGACACCACCAAAATATCAGTGACAAGGCCTATAGAAGGCCCCTCACTCTCTCCAGTGGACGTGCAGGGACAGCACCCTGTAGGTTTTCTGCCTGCCCCTGCCACACCAGGTGCCTGCTGCTTATCTGTTGCACACTGCATGGGAACCCGTGGCTGTGGAGACTTTCTTCCAAAAGGGCTCAGTTTTTGGTGAGGATGAAAATCAGGCTCTTTGATCACCATCTGTTTTTGAAGGTGCCTCCAGCAGAATGAGAGATGCACCCAGTTATTAGACCAGAGCTGCAGAACCCCACCTACGGTGCACGTGCAGCTTTGGTGGGAACACATCTCTCTCCTTGATCCTGTTTGTCTCATTCTTCGCCTCTCTTTTCAGAGTCTGCCCTGATAAGTGGAGGTGGCTACCTGAAAACCACCTCCGTCTCACAGGAACACTCCAGAGACTGGACTGAGCTCAGCCACCTCACTTCCCGAAGAAAACCCCAGGAACAGCATACAAGAGGCAAACAGAGAACCCACTTCCCCAGAGGTGTTTAAAGGAGCTCCAACATAATCACAGTTCAAGAGCTGAGCCAGATAAAAGTCAGAAGCATCAGTCACTGCCAGAAGAGCAGTCCTAACTCACGGGAGGCCTCTGCAGCACCAGCACATACCTCATCCCTGCAGCACACCCCTCAACCCCCTCCATACACCCTTGGCACTCACCTGGCCGCAGTACCCTGATCTCCAGCAGGTTGGAGGTCCTGTCCGCCAGCCTGGTCCAGCTGCTGTTGTAGTTCTTCCTCCAGAGCTCAGCCACGCACTGGTACTTGCCGGCCTCGGTGTCGCTGGCCCTGCTGATGCTCAGGCGCACGTTGTTGCTGGACTCGGCCTTCTCGATGGCGGTGCGGGTCCGGAAGGCCGCGGCCCTGTCGCCCCACTGCACCCCGCCGTCACGCGTGAAGGTGACCAGGTCGTGGAACTCGGTGCTGCCCGCCGGCTGGAAGCGCCACGTCACCGACACCGGCACCCACGACGGGTAGTGGGGCTTGATGATGCACTGGAGGTCGAAGGACTCGTTGTAGGTCACCCCCGGGGTGCGGGAGATGGCTGTGACAGCAAACCCGGCCTCTGTGGGAAAAGAGGAGAGGGCTTTGAGACACCTGCCTAAGGAGGCCCTGCTGTCAGCATGCGAAAGCTGGAGTGTGGTGATCCAGGCGTGTAATCGGCCACTCGAGTTGTGTCAGCTTCTCATTTGCTGTGGCCAAGCGAGGCGAAAACATGCAAGTGGTGACTGCCTGAGCAGCAGGGGCTGCCTGAGTGAGCATGGGCTGCAGCCGTAGCAGGATTGCCCCTGATTTCTGCCCAGAGGAGTGAGATCCCCTGAGACACAGAGGGTGGGCAGCCAACCTCTGCAGACTGCCAAAACCTTGTACGGAAATGCAGCGGCACAATGTCAAGGCAGCAGCACCTGGCAGAGCAGCTACTCAGCACCAGCCCCCTGTGATACATATCCATGTCTTGGGCAGGGGGTTTCACCCTGTCCCCCAACCCAGGTCTGCATCTGGCTGCTACAGCAGGAGGAAGAATAAGGAAAGCAAGAAGTAGCAGCCTTCAAAACATGCATTGTAGAGGTGGCAATGGTTACAAAACGCCAAGATGGAGGCAAACTGGAAGAGAAGCTGATTGCTCCCATTCTTCACACAGCACAGCTTTTGTTCTCTTCCAGACCACAACTCAAAGACAGCTTTATGCAGTTATTCTCACATGTCTGCCACTCTGCAAGCTGGTCAATATACTTTGACTCGTCTACCCCCAGCACTCTGTTTAGAGGAGTTGAAATCAGGAGTCTATTAGTAATTAAAAGGTAACATACTCCAGTTAGTCAAATGTAAGCCAGTCATGCTTACGTATTCAGTAAGAGTATTTCCACTGCTCATTTGCTCCAAGCTGCAGAGAGAAATATTTTCTTCTCTTCCAATCACTTCAGTGTGACCAGGAGACTTAGCAGAGACCTTGTTTTCTTCTGCCAAGGTCCCCAAGAAGCGCTCCCCTCCTCAGAGGCACCCTGGGGCATCCCACATGGACTGACAGTTCTCCCTCTCCCTGCAGTGCTGACCACCACAGCTCTCAGCAGAGCTGCCACTGCTTGAGGAAACCCCAGACAGTGCCCAGTCAAAAAAGGAACATCTTCTGGATCAGCATGGAGCTTCAGCCTGCCACTGGCTCAAAAAGATGAGCCAGGGGCTCCCTGCTGCTGCAGGCAGACCAGACACAGCATGGAGCCCACCAAATCTGCACAGTTCCAGCAAGAGCTTTTGCAATCCCACAGCATCACTGTGCCAGAGCTCTGGGACGTGTAATTACAGAGAAAACAGGTCAATCTTTGGGATTAAAGCCTCTCACAACATGTTCAGTGATTACCCAGGAGGGCAGTGCGAGACCCACGCTGCCTCCCCTGCAGAGCTGTTGCACCTCAGCCCCACAGTAGGTGTGTTACCAGGCCCAGCTCAGAGAAACCATGAACCAGAAAAGACCCTAGAAAGTCAACTTAATTTCACCAAGACCAGCTGACTTCATCAAGTTTATTCTACAGCTGGCCTGAATAAGGAAGCTTCATGAAGTCATGCAGAAGCTGGGTGTGTTTTTCAGGTCTTCAGCTCCATCGACATGGTCATGGCACTTGGGTTAACAAACAGAAGCCCTTATTCTTTTAGGACTTGGTAAAAAAAGCATAAAAATGGATTGATTTTCTGTAAAACCTCCTTACAAAAATACAGCACTCCCTCATCCTCTCTTTCCAAGCCAGACAGGGACTTAAGTCTGTGCCACGCACTCAAGAGCCTCAGAAGTTCAGGAACATCTGGTCTCTTCTGAGAGCACAACTCTCTCTTCTGGCTGTTGCTTCTGAACCACCCTGTGGTTAGATTTATGGCTTTGAACATCATCAGCTAAAGAGTTTCTCTTACCACAGCAGGCTGGCAAACGATGAAACCTTAACTTGGAATATGAGTGTCACTAAATTTACTGCATTTTTCTTTTAAAACAGCAGTTTCTGAAGCCATAAACCTCTTTTGCTTTTTCTTAGCACTCTGAATTTGAGTTTCTGTGGACATTTCAAAAACATTAAGCTGAACAAAAACATACCACATTCAGCAGCATAACAATACTCAGTAGTTTCTCTACTATATTTTTAGGAGGTACTTCAGCTTTGCTAGTTAAAGAGACTTAGGAATTTCTTAGGACTAGACAGAACATGCTCAACAGCTGGTGACTGAGGAGAGGAGGAGGTGGGACAACCTTTCCTCACATCTTCTCGAACTGCTGTGCACTTCTGAGCATCTTAAATTTTAACAAGAGTAGAAGTGACACATTTTTAAATCTCAGTGCTTAATCTCAAGACTTTTACAAGTGGCAAAGTAGAGGGAAGTGCTGACACTTGGGACTTGTAGCAGGCCAAATGCTGCTGACCTCATGACGAAGACATTATTGAAACTAGATGAGAATTTTCCTTTATTTCTTTACAAAAGAATATCCCTACCTGCTTTTGGAAGCTATACAGAAAAGATTTCTAACTCCAGACAAAACAGCCTCTGAAAGGAGGTCAAAAGTAAAGGAGAGGAAAGGAGGAAAAAAGCAAGATTTTCATCAGAATACAATATGACTTTGAAGTCTGGTCTCACATACATCTTGTCAAAGCTTAAGATTAATACTTCAGAGTACCAATATAAAGCCACACAATCCCCACCCTCCTGCCAAAATTCCTAGCTCAGCCTTTCAATAGAGCTCCCTGATTGTCTTAGTCCTGGCATTCTGAAAATCAGTGGCCTCATAGAAGCAGTCATCCCTTCTTCAGCCTTCTGCAGATCACTTTTGGAACCAACCCAAGAGGACCAAAGTAAGTAACCCACAATTCATGTGAACTGTCAAACTCCCTGCCTGCCCTCTCCTAAACTAATGTGGTTTCACTGTGTTTGAATAGAGGAGCCCCTTGGAAGAGCAGAGTACCAGCTGCAATGATTCCAGGTACTTTGGTCATGGACAACATTGAGGATCCGGGCCAGCAACTCATTGCCTCCCTGCAGAGGCAGTGAGGACCATTCCTGACTCATGCTTTCTGTCAGAGATGCCCACCATTTCTGCTTTTTGGGCCAACAGAGGCCCAGCTCCTGATCTGGTGTGGGCAGAGGTAAGGCTTACCCAGAACAGGCAAGGAGGCTTCGATGTCCATGGGCTGCCAATGGAGCACCACCACAGCACTGACTAAAACCCACTTCCAGTAGTGGCAGGACACACCATGGGACTGGCAGCCTCTGTCCTCTGAGGGACACTGGAAGCCCCATCCCTCTCCTCAACCATTCCTTGTTTTGCTCCTGCCACAGCCACCCCTCAGACTTTGCCCCCACACGCAACGTCACACGCAGGCATCTTGCACCAACCTACGAGGAGCTGTGGGCAGGCTGCTGGGTGCCTCCATTTTGCTGGCAAGCAAAAGCAGGAGCGCTGAGAACAGCCTCAGTGATTTGCAGGTGACCTTCTGGGGGACGGCCAGGCACGTGGGGGACCGTGGCCCCAGGGCCCCCCACGCCTCAAGTACTCACCCAGAGCAGTGATGGACACCAGGGTACTCGTGTGCCGCTCCCCAACCATCTGCCACTCCCCATCCAGTGTTCGTGTCCACTCGGCCACCCGGCACTCATAGTGGCCCTCGTCCGCCTTGACGCTGTTGAAGATCTCCAGGGTGAAGGAGCCGGGCCGCACCTGCTCCACCTGGATGCCCCCATAGCTGCTGCGCTCCGCGTAGGCGGGGCCGGGGTGCAGGGTGCCCTCCCGGTCCAGACGCACGATTTCACTGCGCCGGTTCAGCTTGTCCACCAGCTGCCAGGCGACAGAGAGGCGGCTCTGGGGCCCGAGGCCCGAGCGCACGTTGCAGCCAAAGCGCAGGCTCTCTCCCTCCAAGATGGTGCTGGCGTTGTTGATTATCTCCAAGGAGATGCTGGTCTCTAAGGAGAGAAACGCAGACACACAGGGGAGATGATACACATTCGCCACTGCTCGGGCTGCAAGAAGGACGCTGCTGGCCAGAGACGCTTTCCACCAGGTGCAGGAAACTGCCCACGCATTTGGGTCCAGGCACGTCTTAACTGAATGCGTGACCACATCCAAAACCAGCTGGTGGGCAGCGAGCTGCTCCTGGTGACTTGCACGCTCAAGGCAGGTGTAGGCCAAAGCTGGGAGAAATCTCTGCCTACGGCTCAGGAGACATTGCCGTGTCTTCTGGTCACAGGTCCGGGATGGGATCTCAGCAAAACTTGAGGGAATTTCTGTTGCTACAACATGCACTGCGTGCAACTGGCTCTGCCAAAAAAGAAAAAGCTTCCAGCGCCCTGTGGCTTTTTCAATTCACGTCATCCTCATCACCATCTTGCCACATCCATTCCTACCAACACCTTCTGGGAGAAGCTCTCCCGAACTCCCACTGCTAGTGACACTACAGGTAGCTATCACTGCTTGATAACGTTCAAAAAAAAATCTGGTGTCTTGAGCTTCCCAGAGGTGTAAGGCTTTGTGGCTGGTTTTTCAGAGATACTGAGTGCTGGTTATTCTGCTGCCTTCCATCAGAGTTATGGACACTTAGCACCCTTAAAAGAGCCCATCACATTCGTTCCTACAGCTGCTGATTTATCAAAGGCAAGACTCAAATCTGTCTGAAAGGTGGCTGGGTCTAGAAATAATACATTTTAGACATTTGTCCAATGCAAGATTTCTAGCTAGAGTGATTTTCAAAGCCACACAAATGAGACCAAATGACACTGGCAGAGGAAAGAAATAGAATTTCTTTTGGAGAAATGAGGAAGAAAAAAAAAAGCTAGAGGAAAGGGCTGCATTTCCCTAGAAATCTAAGAGATAGGAGGCCAATACAGTACAAAAATCCTCTTGCAGCTACCCTCTGCTTGGTCCAAGTCCACTGCCCTGGTGGCCTGGGCAACCCATGCATGATTCACCATGCCACAGCTACCAGAATTTCAGAGAGCAAATCAAGGAATGAGTCAGTGGAATCTCTCCTCTCAACCTGTTATTTCTGTATTTACTATGTTTATTTGACAAATATAAAAGACATTCGAGGCAATCCTCCAGTTGTTTTCACCAGAGCAGGCTGACACACAGTGACCAGGACAGAGCTCCACGCTGAAGAGCACTGGGGCTCAAGGAGCACACCTGGTTTCTTCCAGTACAGCTGTCCTGCAAGACAGCTGAGCCATCATCACATAACAGGATGTGTCACAACACATATCCTACGAGCTGCAGGAACCTAGCAGCTCCTAGGATAAACCAAGGCCAAGCTGGTCTCCCCACTATGCCTGCTGAGCACGTTACAGAGCACCCAGCTCCCTGCAGAGCAAGGCCAGGAGAGAGATGTGAAGAGCAAGTCAGAGGCTGTCACATGTACCTTCAGCTCAAGAACGGAACTGCCAGCTGGGTGTCATTACCAAGGTGGGGGTATGACTCCCCACCTACGAGCCTGACACACATCCCTTCTTTTCACCCCCTTCCCGACAACAAAAATACATCTTTTACCAGCTGGGATTCCAAGTCCAAACAGCATGTGGACTCTTATCCTCCCTCTCCTGTACTGCTGTGGTCTGGGCACATCACATCTTTCCCAGCTACCTGCCCAGCACAGCAACACCCCCAGGAGGGGATGGGGACGCCTCTACTTACTGAGTGGCATGACAGTGATGGGGATGTTCTTTGGCCTCTTGCTCTCCTTGTCGATGAAGTCTCCTGTCACAGTTTTCTCCCGCTCGGTCACCCGGCAGTTGTACTTGCCGCTGTCCTCAAGCCGCAGGCGGTAGATCTTCAGCACGAACACGTTGTCGCTTTCTTTGGCCACCTTGAGCTGGCCCAGGGCCTCGCGCTGGGCAAACTCATTGTTGAGAACCGGCACGGCGTTGGGTCCCAGGCTGGCGATGAGGGAGCTGTTGAAGGCCCAGGAAATGGAGAAGTAGCGGTCAGGGACGTTCTGCGCCTCCAGGATGCACCGGAACTCCACCGGCTCGCCCACGATGTACATCCGCTTCTCGGTCTCCAACCGGACACTGAACTCCTTGTCTGGGGAGAGACAGAACGACTCGTGTCAGGATGGCAAAGCCCACCAGGAGAGCCAGCACACCTCATGTGAGGTGTTCACAACTTGCTACTCCCTGCATAGCTGATATCCCTCAGACAAGCACATCCAGAGTTAAAAAGGTTAGGGGCTTGTTTTTGCTGTGGGAAACCAGATGGACTGTGCTGCCAGAGAGGCACCTTCTTGCCTATCAAACAAAGGTTTCCTCAGTCACATCCCGTTCCTCCAGGCAGCACCTCTGGTGTGACACCAGCATCCAGTACCACTGTGGAATATGACCTGGAGCCTAGTCCTACTCACACCCTGCTCAGAGAGGCAGAATCTTTGGGGATATCAGAGAGGAACAAAGAGCTCAGATGGGTCTTTAGATCCTCAGCAGGAACCTGTGCTGGGGGTTAGGAGAAGAATTTTGACTTCTAAATGGACCTTGTGCAATACAAAAGTGCTTGCTGAAATTTTTAGTTTTACTCCCTGCTGTATCACTCCCACCTCCTAACTTAGCAAAATCCTCACTGTCAGTGCTAGCACCAAATACTTAAGATGCATGTTTTAGCTTCTGTGCCAGCCCCAGATCCCTGACCAAGTCAGGAGACAGCGCCTGCTACCCAAGCCCCCTCGCTGCCTTTCACTGACACTTCCCTTGGCTGCAGGCCCTCCTTTGCCCTGTTTCACCCTGCGAGCAGCCCCGCAAGTGGGACACATGGCAAAACAAGGAGCTGAACCCCAGCCACCTAACCAAGGCACAGCCCCATTTTCCATCTCCTCCCACTGCCCAGCCAAGGGAGAAAAGGCAGAGGAGACACTGACCAGTGGCTTGCACGTTGACGATGGCGCCCTGGGAGCGCTTGCGGGTCATGGCATACCAAGAATCGTCCGGGTCCTGGATCCACTCTGCTGCCTCGCAGTAAAACTCGCCCTGGTCCGAGGGGTGGAGGTTGTAGATGGTGAGCTTGGAGGTGGTCTCCCCCACTTTGTCCAAGCGCACGTCCCCCGTGGCCTGTCGCTGGGCGTAGGCGCTGCCGGCCCGCAGGACGAAGTCGCGGCTGAGGGAGATGATCTCGACGGGCGCCTCGCTGCCTCTCTGCCGGTACCACGCGATGGAGACGTGGCTGTGCTGGGCCGTGCTCTTGGACACCTCACACTTCAGCTCCAGCGAGTCGTGCTCCACCTTGTTCAGCGTCTGCGGGACCGCTGTCACCCGCAGCGAGTCCGGGATCACTGCAGCAGAGCAGGACAGAAACAGCCCAGAGTTAGCAATGCCAAAATGCTGAGCGTAAAGGCCAAACACCTTGAAAGACAGCTGGGTTGCAATTAAATTAATCTTTTTAGTTGCAATTAAACATTAAGTATTAGCAAGGCTGTGTTAACTCACGTTTAGCCCCTAAGAAGAAGAGAATCATCCTCGAAGCCTTTGGCTAAGAAGAACCATGATCTGCAGCATAAACTCCAAGTGTGGTGCTTAAATTCCTGCTCAGTGGGCCCCAGCAACTGAATGATGTTTTCCGTCATGCTGCAGAGCAGCACAGATTAATGTATCTATTTCCCATCAAGGCATTTTGTCACAAGGAGCCTCTCCTCCATCATGTGTCCCCCAGCACGTTCTGTGACCCCCTCTTGCCCACATCCTTCAGCCACTCCTTAGCCCTGGCACGGTCTTCACCCCTCCTCAGGCCCTTGGTGGGGCCAAGCCGAACACATTCAGTTCCTTTAATCTTCCCTCATTAAAAAGTAAGGAGATCCAATTCCTTTCTCCTTTGTTTATATCGTTTCATCTTTTAATGACCCCCTCAGGCCAAAGGAAGGGGTTTCTGCATTCAGAGGGAACTGGATCCTCTAAGGTGAGCAAAACAATTGCATCCTGACCAGGGCTCACTCCCAGGACACAGCCACGTCAAGGCACTTGGTAGCAAAACTGCTGGCCACTTTTCCAGTTGATTAACCAAAGGAAAGGAAGTATAGATGCTAAAATCAGGATGAAAACAAAAAACTGCAGCCCCCCAAGCTTGCCTGGATTTAGCAATAGGTTCTACCACCAGAAGATAAGACTTTTAAATAAAGAAGCCTTTCTAGACTTTGCTGTCTCAAGAAACATCACATGGAAAGAAGAATGTAAACCTTCTCCCCAGCTCTGCAGAGAAGGCAGTGTTAGTGAGCCTGTTAATGCCCACGGTTTTGCCACATACCGGTGGAATATAATTAACATATCTCAGTTTGGTTTCATTGATAGCACTGGATGGTTTGACAAAATTAGCTGAGCTGCCAGAAGCTGCATCTGTTTCATTCAGGCACTGTTACAGAGAGCAATGAGCTGCAGTGAAGACAACCACTGGGATTATTTATGACAGAAAAGGCAAAATCAGAAGAGGGCACACAAAAAAGGAACAAGTTGGGAGTAAATGAGAGGGAAATCTTCCCACATCCAGTCTGGATGGGAGCATTTTCTTTTCCTACACATTCACCACCCAGGTTACTCCCCAACAGGGAAAGCACCTTGTAAGACTGCTTACATTGCAGGTAATTGTCTCTGTCCCTGTGACCACCACATCTTCTACTCCTTCCCTTCCTCTCATCTCTCTCACTGGAACCTCCAGCCCCTGCTCACTGGCAATAGTTTCTGACCAGGACCCTTCTTACTTCACCTTCCCCCTTCCCCCTGACTCACAAACTGTAGCGACAGCAACAATTAACCTTGCCAGTTCATGCTGCCTGCACAACAAGCTTTGAACTTCTCATTTCAAACCTTACAGAGTAATTTTCACAGATGCATGGCTCCTTTCTCTTCACCCTCCAGCCATGGGCTCTTACAACTTCTCTTATGTTACTTAAATAAATTAAGCCTCATTATCATCTTGCTGGAGTGACTTTCCCGAAGAGATGTTTTGAATGCAGAGCCTCTGTGCAACAGCTTATGGGGTGAAAGCACCTGTGAAGGAAATGTGCCTGTCCTCTCTCCCCAGATCTGAGAGTCCTGCGTACCTCACCAGGTCCCTGAGTGCCCCTTAGCCCTGCTCAGCAACACAGCTGCTCTCTGGGTGAGCACAGGGAGCTGCTGACCCCAGGAGCCTGTCTGGCTTTGCAGGACAAGCCAGGTCATGCTCCTAGAGAGGACAGGCACTTGGCTTGCCAGACGTGGAGCTGCCCACTTCCCAGGAGTAATGCTGGGAAGCCTGCCTGAAGGCTGGGTCTCAGGCAAGCACTTGCCACACCTGAGCAGGCTGGAGGCTAGCACAGACATAATTTTGCCAGCTGGGAACCATGACTTTGTATTTCCAGGTCATAACCCAGCTGGAGGGTTAGCATCCTTTATCATGGGCAACTTATTGCAAAGTGCACTCCTGGAGAAAAATCAGGAGGTGTCAGCGTGTGGTTAATGTTGTAATTTAACTGTGGTAACACCTGACACGCTGTGCTGCATTCCTCCTGCTAACTTTATTTTAAAAAAGTCAACCAAGATTCTCCTCGTTAGAGGAAATGATAAGACCTTTTGGGTTGCACACAGCCTTCAGGTTGTTGTCTTACATCAACGTGGCAGGGACATACGTTCGTAAGTGCCATCTTCCTAACCAGGAGGACTTGAGCCCTGTTTGATAAATAAAAGCCCAGCTTTTCAAGGATCAGATGATCAGGGAGGAACAAGCCAGAGTCCTGAGGTGGCTGGGACAGCGGGGAGGCTCTTTGCTTCACACCATCACTCTCATGCTTGGCCAGCAATGCACAAAGAGCTGTTTTATTTACCCTGCAAGATGTGCCTCGGGGACTGTGTTCAGTGACGGGAGCAAGTTGGTAGAAGAGAAAATGCTATTCCCAAGGCACAGACCCCACTGGCCTGCACCAATAAGGGGTGACTGAGAGGGGACCTCATCAATGTATGAAAGTATCTGAAGGGCAGACATCAAGAGGGTGCAGCCAGGTGGTGCTGAGCAGTAGGAGGAGAGAAACATGAAGAAAAACTTCTTTTCTGTGAGGATGACAAGAGCACTGAAACAGGCTGCCCAGAGAGGCTGTGGAGGCTCCTTCTCTGGAGATACTCAAAAGCCTTCTGGACGCAATCCTCAGTAATGTGCTTTGGGGGACCCTGCTCAAGCAGGGAGACTGGTCTAGATAACCTTCCATGGTCCCTTCCAATCTCACCCATTCTGTCACCCTGTGTAACAAGAGAGTTACAGGCACAGCTTAGCCCATCAGGCTGGAGCAGACTAGGGCTGGAAGTCACAGAGAAAAAAGGAAGCAGGGAACACCGCAAAGGCACTCACCAGGGCAGGACAGAGCATGCAGGATGTGCATTCTCCGAAGAGAAGTTCCTCCCAAGCCAGTCACCCTGCTCAGGCTTCACAGGCATCAGTTTGCATATCAGGACACGAGTGAGTCTTTGCACAGTGCTCACCTGGGAGCCATGGCTTTGCTGCCAGCCGCCCACACTCATCCTGCAGCCACCTGCCGCAGGAAGCACCAGGACTTCTGGGGACACTCTGCAAGCTGAGCTTCACTTGAAAGCAAGGACAAGCTTAGATGAGAGTCACCTCCCTGTATAAAAGGGAGCAGAACCACACCTGAATCAGAGCCAAGTGAGATGCTGCAGGACACGTTCTTTTGCTCTTTCTTTCTCATCCAGCTCCTGCCTGTTTCTCCTCTCTTCTCTTCTCAACGTGCCATCCAGGCAGCCTTCTCCGCAATTCCCCCATCCAGCCATCCAGCCTTGCCTCCTCCTTGCTCCCAAACACAAGTCCATCCCTGCAGCTGTCACAACCCTCTGCAAATGTCAGCAGAACTCCCTTCTCTCCAGCATCAAGATTAGGTTTGGCAGCAAGCAGATAGACAAGGAGACGAATGACTGAAAAGCAATTCCTGGGAGTAAATCTACTGTGCTATCATCTCTGAGTCAGTCACAGCTGACAGCTTTCAGCTTGTACTCACAACACTTAAGAGCAAGGAGTACAGCATTTCCTATGAGTCCCCAAGCCACAGATCACTGCAGAGGGCACTGGATGAGCTGCTGAGCACAGGGTGCTCACAACCACCATCGAATTTTGAAAGCTCCTGAAATATTAAATATAAATATTTCCACTAGAGGGTGTCAGGGTCCCAGCCAGGGAGAGTTCCAGGGCCCAGCTACCAGGACCAGGAGGAGCTCAGAGCTGCTCCCCACTGGCCAGGGCAGCCCTCCTCAGGCAACCTGCACACCCAGCTCCAGTCAAACCCGCCTCAAATGCACCCAGCTCAGAAACACACTATCAGTGAGAACTCGGTGAGCTAATTACGGCTAATTTCAGGACAAGGAACTGGCTTACAGTCTCCTGGAAAACAGGCAGGGAGCAGAGACTGGAGTTTCCAGGTGCACACCTCAACACACTTTTATCCCAGCCCCAGGACAGGCTCCAGGCTTCCACCAGCTCCCAGTGCCATGCTGAATCCCCCCCCCCACACACACAAAGATGATCCAGGTGTCTCACTTTTCCCCAGGCTGGCTCTGGTTCATCCTTGGGTCTCCCAAACCCCAAACACCTCCAAGGGGTAGGCTATGACAACTTTTATGAGCCAACACAAAGCAGAAATTTACCAACTCTCTACTCCCAGGCAAAGCAGCAAACCTGCCTGAGACTCCCTTTCCTTGTTAAGTGATGCAGGAGGAGCATCAGGCTGGGAGCCAGAGGCTCTCTAGCTCAAGCTGGTAAAACAATACTGTGAAAATCACTTAGCACCACAGCAGCCTTACACTTCAGGCTCTTCAGGAGTAAAACAGTTTAGATAGTCTACCCAGTATAGCTGGACCATCTCAGGGCCACTGCAGAACAAGCAAAACCCAGCAACCTCTTCTTCCCTTGGATTTCCTTATAGCTTTTACCCACTGATACACTCTATGGTGCTACACTATGCCCCCAGCTGCCTCCTTCATGCCACCTGGACAGACCCAAGCTTAACAAGTGTCAGGTGTGAACTATTTAGGAAGAGCAAATATTTGTATTCCCTACTCCTAAGAAGCTGTTTCTGGCTAAGACACCCTTGATTTTTCACGGTATTAGTGCAAAAGTTATGTTTCCATCTACCCCACAACATCTTGTTGCCCCACAGGGATCACAGCTCAGCACCAATAAACCTTTCAAAGCCCTCCAGTAGCGTGTGCAAGACAGAAACAAGATGCTCAATGGGAACAGCAATGCCAGAGCTACCCTGGTGAATGCAGAGGTGAGCACTGGGAGGCAGTGAATGGCAGCAAGGGTGGGAATATGAGGAACAGGAACCAGGAAGACAGTGCTTTGTTATTAGAATCTGCAAAATCTGCTAATCCTTCTGCAGCCACCCACGTCACCCCAGGGAAGGAGGGAGGGTCTGCCACCAGAGACACCCCATTGCTACAGGAGAGCAACAGGAAGGGACCTGCTGTCTTCCAGTCACTGGAAGCTCTCAGGGATCCATGTTCCTTGCATCCCTCCCCCAGAGCACTATTGATTCCCATTCCATACAGGATCTGAGTACGTGTGCAGGCGTGTGGCGGGAGGCAGGGGGTGATGGCAAGGCAGGAGAGGTACCCAGATTAGCAGTGTAATCCTCTGGAGCCCTGGTGCCTGGCAATTAGCTGTACATGCTGATCCATACCTGCTGCAGCACACCAGGCACTCCTCCCTGTCAGTCACCAGCACACAGGGGGAGGAACACACTGCAAACAAACACGATGCAAAACTGATGAAAACCCTCAATGTCAACACTGCAAGTGGGAAAAAATCCGAGCTGATCATGACACTGGTAGCATCTCTTTAGCTTGTCTTGTTTTTAAGTACCAGCTAGAAACTTTCAGGTGGCTGCAGGCAGAGAAAGTTTTGTTTCTGCTGTTGCTGCTTGTAAGTTTCCTCCACTGCCCAAGGTCTAGACCAGATTTTGAGAAGGAAAACCTACCAGCCCAAGAGGTATTTTCACTGTAACTGAGGGTGCAGGGTCTCTGTGCAGAACTTTCCCTCTTTTCTTCCTTGCCTACCAACATATAGCCCCAGGCTCTGGCTACCCCAGGGAAAAACTATTATTAATAGTCTGGTTGGCTGGGGATTACTTTCCTTCAGCAAAGCCCCATCTGCACTGAAAAATAAGGATGTTAAGAGCAGATAAAATACTAGCAATTGCTTAACTAAACTAAAAAAGAAGTCATACACTTCTCTGAAATGAACTGTTCAAGGTCCTACAGAGTTCTTTAGGTCACACTACTGCTGTAAATAAAAGCAGCCAAAAAATACTTTCCATCTTCATGGAAATATTTAAATCTTATTTTAAATCACAAGTTTAACAACAAAGTTACTTTCATCTGCAACACAATCCAGAAATGGATAGTGAAACACTGAACTCACTCACATTCATATCACTGCAGCATCCTACAGTAAGAGCAGGAAAAAAACAGAATAAAATTAAACATCCCCAGGTTGCATGCTTGCAGTTTTTGAAAAGGGCAGTTTGCTACTGATTGAACTGCTGGCAGAAGACAGGAGGGGAGCTGAAGAGTTAAGTGAGACAGCATGGCAGTTGTTTCACAGCAGCAGTAATAAATCCTCCGATTACAATGGTATCCTTGTTGGTACATTAACGACTGCCTGGAATGATTATGCCAATAGAAATGCATCTCCCAATGCAACCGGGTGAGTTCAAGCAGCAAGTGAGAAAGGGCAGAGGAAAAAAAAAAAAAAAGCCAGAAGTAACTAATGTAGGAGAAAGGGTAGAAGAGAATCCAACAGAAGATGCAAGAAGTGGAAATTAGGTCAGCTTTCTAACTCAGGGTCTGCACTTCTCAGTGCTTGTCGTGGGCTCTGCTAGTCATGCATCCAGCCTACCCATCTGAGGCTGTGCTCCCTCCCAGGCAGTGGCAGAGGATCCCACTGCACAACCTGCTCCACGTCTCCACAATACCCCTTGCAAGGGGTGCTTCCCATACCAAAGCTGTACATCTGAGCTGCGTGAGGCCCCGCAGCTGTCATGGACAGAAGCCAGCACGCCCACCCCAGGCACAAAGGACAGCAATGCTCTCCTGCAGCTTCCCAAGCTCCACACAAACCCACAGGGTTTGGCAGCAGGTATCCCACCTCCTCCCTGTGCACCCAGTGCACGTGAGCAAGGGGAGCAGATGTGCTCAGACCCAGTTCCTTGATGGACCGGGGAAGAGTTGAAGCTTTCTGAACTTCTCACAAGTGCTTCAGCTCCAGGAAAAAGGACATCTTGCCATCCCTTTTTCCCTTGGGCTTTACTCTGGGGCTTCAGCCCTACCAGCACAGCACTGTTCAGATCATTCCTTTGAGTGAATGTTCCTCCAAAAATGCTAGCCCTCTTCCCCTGACTGCTTTGGGTGCAGTGTGGCAGGTGCTGGGAGCACACTCCCAGCCCCTGAAGCCAGGCTCCTGCTAACAAGCTCCTTTTCCTCTATCACCCATGTCCCAAAGCATCCCAAGGAGCATCTGGTTATTAGGACAGCTAATTTAGGTGGAAAAGTTCAAGCGACCTCATTAAAACTAAAAGGAAAAAAAAAAAGAGGAGAAACCAGAAAGGGGTGGTAAAAGGACAAGGCGGCACCCAGCAGTGAGAGTCATCATTTGTTCATTAGGCAAAAATTATCTGGAGCGTCAGCAGAGCAAACCCTGACGCCAGCAGCCCAAAGGGCAGAGACACTGGGGACAGAGAAGAAGTGCCATGAGCTGGGTGTGTGGCAGAGAGCACAGGATTCATCCCTGCTTCCATCTCCCAGCCGGCTCAGGGACAGAACCTTTATTCCCTTCACACATGCACGCTTTTTTTTTTGCAATCCTGCTCCGAGAGGTAGATGCGCTCTGCAGGGACTGTGCAAATCAGTCTGCAAGTAAAAAATAGGCTTGAGGAGGTGGCAGAGATGACACTCAAAAGGACATGGATGTTTGCTTCTCTCCAACAAGGAAACTTGTGCTTGGTAAAAGGCTGGATGTCCCTTCTCGACTACCCAGTACATGACAGGAGGTGGCTCCTGGACAGGCTCTGTGGTCACAGAACACCCAGACACGACCCAGGCACACTATGGCACTGCCCTGCTCTCGCAGCTCTCCCGAAGGCAACGCTCACACCCTGGCTCTGCTCTGGGTTATGCTGGCCCTGGGACTTGTCCCTGCCCCAGCTGCTGTGCTCAGTAACACCTGGCCAGGCTGCCAGCCCAGCCCAGCCCCACCAAGCACCCCAGAGGCCCCTCCAAAACAGAGCCTGGGGGAGACAACCAGGGAGGGCAGCAGTGGGCTCTCAGACCACCATGTGCCACACCTGCCTCTCACCTCCAGCAGCAAGCCAAGCTGAAACAGACCACAAATCCCTCCTCTGCCTCCCTCCCTCTTCCACAATCTCACCTCTGTGAGGGTTTAGCTCTCCCACTGATCCCGAGCACCAGCAGCTACTGCAGCTTAAGGCAAGCCTAAGCCACTGCAAACATGAGGACAGAGCGCATCACAGCACACAACTCTTCCATCGAGGATGAGTTTTACTTAACAGCACTCGTGAGCTAAGAGCAGGGATGTGGGAATTTGCTGTGGCTTAAACCAGCACAGGGCAACCTGCTAAGCCACAGCCTCCTGGAGCCCACAGGACAGGCAGGGAAAGCAGAAAAGGAGCAAACACAGAGCTGATGCAGCCGGGGCTCCTCTGAAGCTGCGAAGGCAACACTGTCTTAATGTTTTACACCTCCAAAGCTGAAGTTAAGAAATGAAAGAAATAGGAAGCTTATAATCCTCTTTCCTCCAATTTTTAAAAAAGTCTGATTTCATTCCACCTAGTGCACTTAGGCAGGCAGGCAATATGAACAGCTGAACAGGGAGAGTCATGTAGTATCATTTCAAAACACATCCCAGGCCACGCTCCCCCTGGACTATAGTAGTGTTTGTGGTTCTTTACAGTCAGGAAAGTCACCCTTCTCAAAAATCAATTTTCCAGGAGGATTCATTCTCCTCTACCTCGGCTATACAAGCAACACCAGGAGATAAGAGTGCAAGAGCTGCTTTCTGAGATTAGTGCCCCTGCTTCAAGAGCTCGGCAGAGATCACACAGGAGGTCAAGGTGTGTACATGAGAGCTGTTTTTCCTTCACTTATTCAATAATGAAAAGGTTTTGAGACCTGCAAGCACCTTTCTCCCATCTGCCTTTGGGCACCTAACCTGTCCCTAGAGGTGCAAAGCCCACGATTACAACTTCCAAAACCCCCTTCTCTCCTACTCCTTAGGCTCAGCAGTGATTTATTTCTGCCTCCAGGGCAAGACAACACAGACCAAGGCACACTTGGGAGATGTTTTTTGGCAAGCCAGAACCTGAGTCTATCCTATCCCCTTCAAAACCCACTTTCCTGCTGAACACCCAAGAATGGAGCATTTCAACCCCCACAAGCAAAGTACCAAAGAAAGCACAGAATTAGGCTTTACTCTCTATTATTATAGCTAAAATTCCTGTTCAGCCCAGGTATGGGTCTTAAGTTCCCATGGAAAGACAAAGAGAGAATGCTGGCATCCTAATGCACAGACAGGGAAAGAGAGAATCATCACATCCCTCAAATGCAGATTACTGAGAGACATAGGACAGTTAATAGGTAGATGAGAAGAAGCTTTGAAATCAAAGGCAAAAATCAAACCCATACAAACTAAGACAGTGGAAATCTTTTCTTCATCTATCAGTTTGTTTAAAGCGTGGAAATTATTCATGACACATTATACAAACATACATCTTCAGCAGACAATAACCATCCAGCGAGCCACAAATTCAGCATGAGCTGGAGGGATTTCTGGAAGCTGGAAGGAAGGGTGGTGGCTCTTTTGCATGTTTCCAAGCTACTTTCTTCCAACAAGGTTTTGGCAGGTCAGAAGTGTTACTCTGAAGCTGGCACTCTCATAATGAATGAAAGGCACAGTCTGGCTCTTGCAGGATGGAGTCCAAGTTCCCCAGCCACAAGGACCACCTGCTCTTCTCCTTTACTAGAAACTGAGGAAGGCAGAATTAAGATGAATAAAGCAAATCCAGCCAAACATTTGACAGTCTTCTGCCATCTGCTCAAGGTAACAGAGATAAAATAAGTATATCTTCTACTGTACTTCTGCAGTTTGGCCTCTTACTCACATGCCTATGGTCATCTCTCCTCTCCAAGCTTTGTCTAGTTCATGTGGTGGCAATTTGAGGAACAGAGGACAAGTAAAAGGGAGGTGAAATCGCTCTGCTTGAAACTTTTGGGCTTTCCAGACAGCAAAAAGAGCTGGGCTGGAAAAGCTAATGTGGCGTGTACAACTGGTTGACTTCCTGCATGAGAGTGTCTGGTATCTGTTAGTATCTTTTTTATTTATTAGTATCTTTTAATAAATGAGTTTATTTTTATATGCATTGATCTCAGCGGCACAGACACACCACTGATGGTTAAAGCCAGAAGGGAAAGCTCTTCCAAAATACAGGTAGGTCCTCTAGGGCACAGCGCTCTACCTTTTCCAGGACACCCCAAATCCTTTGCAGGAGACTGTGGGCTTTTAAAAATAACTGTTCAGGAAATAAAACTATCATTAAAATATGGAGAAGATGCTTTTGGCACACCTATCATTAACCCAAAGGCACACAATGCATCGAAGCAGTGCATTAAGAAACCCACTCAAAACAGTAAAGAAAATAAGTCACAAAATAAACTAGTAAATAGGAAGTTTCCATGATGTCTCTAGTGCAGGATCAATAGCACTGACTCCAGCAGAATTCAGCATTTTATTTATAGGGCTTCCAGCCCTTCTACTGGTAAAGCCTCTGAATGAGAGCCAAGCAGAGTTGACACACTCCTGTCCCCACATCCACAGACAGCTCCAGTTTTCCCACTCTGCTTGTTCCACCATTGCACCCGAGTGCAAAAGCCTCTGCAAGCTGCCAGCTTCCCAGCTGCTGCTCCCTACCCCGCAGGAAAATGGCAAAATGGCCAGCATGAAGCATGTCACTTAGGCTGCTCCCCAGGAATGCCCTGGGCAGAGGTAGGCTCTGGAGTTAAGCTAGCTGAGACACCCAGGGAGAAGAGAACAGCAGCAACCACTCTGCTGGTTGCTGTCAGCTCAGCAGATGGAGGAAAGCACAGCTCAATTGAAACACCACCAACTCCCATCAGCCTGAAATGACTCTGCAGCAGAAGGAGGGTGAGGGAAGTTCTAAGCAGTTACAGAAAGAGGGATCTCTGAATGTCCTGACAATATCTTTTTCCATCTTCACCTTTTGTACCAGCCTCTGGAACAAAACAAATGTTCTCAGGTTGACCTCCTCCTACAGATATTTAGGGTTCCAGAGGAGACAGCACCACCTGACAGTGTAGAGTTTGCACCTGTCTTCCACCTAACTTTAGCAAGTGGCCACTACTTTGAGAATTGCCAAAGTTCTCAAAGTGAGAGGGAAGACAGCAGTTCAAGAGCAAGTTTCACAAATTTTATTAAATAGCACATATCAACATTTCTATGTAGAAAACAATGAAATGTTTGGGCAACTCTCAGACACCTGGAAAATAACCATGGGGGTATGGCAATCAGGCAAAAGCAGTGATTGCACTTTTTGAGATACTTAGCAATTCAACCATGAAGCAAAACCCACAGGAAACCAAATTTCAGTAGTTCTTCTGCCCACATTTATTCTTCTTTCTTTTTATAACAATCTCCATCAAAGTTAGCACTATTATCAGCATTTTATCCTGTCTAAAACAAGGGACCCACTCAAACAAAATAACCCCCACTGAAGGCAGACTCAAGAGCCTTGTTTTGTGGCGTAGCTAGGACATGTCCTCCCTTCTTCCTTGTTACTATTTTGTTCCCTGTAACAAAGCAGGGCAGTTTTAAAGGCTATCATACTTCAGATCACAGCCAAATTCCTATAAACACAACCTTCAAAAAGGAAGAAAAGATCTTTAGATTGTTCCTTTTCTTCTGTTACATTAAAATGGTATGAAGGTTTTTCTTTTTCCATGTAATTATTCTGGTGGGTTTTTTTTTTTGTTTTCTAAAACCCTTGCTTGAGCACATTAGGTATTCAAGTCTCCTGTGCCCTAGCAAACTCAAGGGTGACTGAAGAACTAGTGGAATCATGACAGCACAGACGGGAGAGTGGGGAAATCAATACATAAGGGAAAGGAGGTTCAGTCGGACTCAGCTCCCATTAACACGCACACTGGGAAAGAAATTCCTTGGGAACGACTCTCTACCTGTGGCCTCTTAGCAGAGATGGCCACACCTGAGGCTCCAAACAGCTTTTAGCCTGGTTCTTTGAAATGCCACCTCTCTATAGCAAAACAGACTGTACAGCAGCACTGTACACTGCTGCCCCAAAATAAGCAGGAAGTGATTTAAAAAAACCAAACAAAGCAAACATCTTTGTTTAAGAAAAATGTTCATTCTTCTAGCCATCACTGGGAAAAAAAAAATCCCCAAACCCCGCAACATAAACCAGACAGAAAGCTATTTTCCCATAAAATTCATTGCAAGCTTATTTGAGTAGTCGATCATCCTCAGACATTCTGGATCTATTAAGGTCTGGTTTATGCCAGAGAAATCCACACAAAGTGATTTCAGTTAAACTAATGCAGCCTCTTATCCTGGCTGTTAAAAGAGATATTCGTAGCAGACTTTAATCCATACAGCTCACCTTGATAATTTCAGGAATTTAAGGGTATCCACAAAAGGGTGGGGGCAATAAGACTCTGGAGAAGACATACAGGCAAAATGCAAAACTCAATACCTCACAAGTTGCAAGTGAAAAGCCAATTCCTTTCATGCCACCAATGCAAATTCAGACCTCAAGAGGACCCAGAAACAATATGAGAAAAATGTGAAGATTAAATTCCTTAGGAGGCTGACCTAAATGCTCCTCCTTTATCCACAGAGCTGCTGAGGTGCACGCCACGACAATGAGAACATCAAGAGAACAGCCTTCACTGGCTTTGGGTAAGCTTGGCAACTCTTTCCTACGGCCCACAAGATGTTTGCCTGTGGAAACACAGGCTGAGAGTGGATAAGAAGCAGCCACATCGCCAAGAAATGTGTCGTGTTCACCCTGAACACAGCAGTAGAGACAGAGTGGGTGGATGTGCAGCCTAACAGGGGTCCCCAGCACTGGCTTGCTGAGTTTCACCCCCACCAGTCTCCTCCTACCTCTCTTTTTTTTTTTTTTTTTTTTTCCCTCTGCATTTATTTTAAGCAGTTAGGTCCCTGTGATTCAATGTTTTTTCTTTAAGGAAAAAAGTCATATATCTGTTTTCCACCTCTACAGTTTGTGGTGACTGCTGTGGTTTTGCCCTAGCTGCAGACCAACACACTGCTGAGAGACATTTTGAGACAGGACCTTCCACTGAACTATGAAGCACTGGTTCCCTCCTGGAAATGTTATTTCCACAGAGGGACTGACACATGCATGGCTGGTGGATGGCAGCAAGACTGTCCCTGCTGGGAGTCAGGTACACCTTAAAGAAATTGGTCCCCTGGGAAAGAAGGGAAAGCAAGTCAATGGAGTCAGCTCTTCCCCATTCTGCAGTGCACAGCTACTCACACAGATGGGCAGCACTGAAGACCCCAACCTTGTCTGCAGCAATCATATTCCTCCACCTGCCAGCCTATGGGTCAGACCTGACCTCCTAGAAATGCAAATGTCACACCTCCCCAGAGCAGGGTCTGGCACCTTTATCCATCTGAGCCAAGAATCTTCATCCTACCAAGCCAAGAAACCTCCCACAGCACCAAGGACTTACACAAAACAAAGTGACCACCTTAGAAATCCCTCACAGTAGCCCAACAGGAGGTTGGCTCCTCCTTAGCAAGAGGGGTGCCCTGATCCTTCTTGCCCAAAATCCACTGACACAGCAGAACAGACCATAACAGGGCAGACAGCCCCCTGCAGCACAACACTTTTGGGTGGAAAACGGCACAATTTTCCCAAGGTGTGATCAAAGTCCCTTTTCTTTGCTGGTGGTGGGAGTATCTTGATGGCTGTGCAACCTCAAATAAGCACTGAATCACTGCCTCTCCAGCCTCCCTGCATCTGGTACAAAAGCCAGCAGTGCCTTGGGAGAGGCTTTGCTTACTGTCCATGCAGCAGCTCCTGTCACATCCCAGAAAGGAAAGGCTGGATTGTGACCTGCAGCCCCAGAGATACACAAAAGGAGGACATCATCAGCTTTACACACTCAAGAAACTTCACCTCACTGGAAAAATAATTGCAAGGTTTGGGCTATGTTTGTTTTTCCAAAGCCCCAAGTAGCTCTCACAGTATTAGAGCAGATTACAGAGCATCTCTGCTGACATGCTCAATTGCACACACCTGTGAAAACCTCTCATTTTCCTTTTAAATATTTCCCTCCTTCCTGTCTTCCACTTTTTATTATTTTCATTGTTTCTTTGCAACCTCATTTATCTTCAGAGTCAGCCATTTAGATTTTAATAAAAGGCTTCACTGTCTATCCCCTTTTTTCTTCAAAGGCCCCAATTTATTTTGCTGCCTCTTCTTGGTTCCCCCCAGCCTAATTGTTATTATTTTTAACCTTCAGTAGTTTCCTTTGCTTTCTTCTCCATTCTAATCACTCCCTGCTCCTGTTTTCCCCCCCTCTCTGTACTAAGTCCCTTTCATCCCTCACCTCCCTCTCTGCCCCTGGCCAAGCATCCAAATACATGCGGAGCAAGCGTAACCAAACATAAATACGAAAGGGATCATCCAATTTCAGCAAAATGCTTGCCCCTACCTATTCAAATATTTAACTTGCAATGACTAGGCCCAAGAAGATCATAAATTCTTTTTTACAGACCTCTGCAGGTCTTTAATAAACCTCAGCCTGCACCTCGATGACAGCCAGAGCTGCAGTTGCTGAGCTGTTTCCTATGCATTAGAGCAGATTTGCTCCAAGGTAAGCAAGAGGGATGCCTGGGCTTGAATTAGAAGCAAGGAGATTTCATTCCCCAGTTGCTGGTTTATTGAAATTCAATGCCTCCCTCTCACCTGACACTTTGTTATGCTAACCCCTACCAGCCAGCAAAGATTTCCAGTCCATGGGGAAGGCAAGCAGCCACACTCCCAAGAAACCCAGGGCATTGTGTCCTGCAGGTCACACTCCCATCAAACCTAGGATTTGGTGTGTCCTGCAGTGAGACCTGTGCGTGGAGGCATTGAGAGGGGCTCTTGCAGGGTCCCACTGCCCAGCAGAGGGGTCACTCCTCCTAAAGGAAGGCAGACATGGGGGTGTCACTAAAGGCACTCCGAGCAAAGGGACACCAGGTGATGGCCACATCTTCCACCAGATTATGGCATGTGGGGGGGGCTCCTCTTGCCTTAGAGGGGCAGGATCTCGTGGGGTTCTGAACCCCTTTGCATGGAGCATTGATCAGGGTCCTGCACTGCTATTGCATGAAACCTTGCTATCCTTTAGACACTACACAACCATTTCATGCCCGTGGGCAAGCAGGAGGAGAGGATGCCATCTCCTACTGGGAACATACAGCTCCCACTGCATTTCCACCCTCTAAAAACTGCATGGACTTGCAAACCTGACAGGGAGGCTGAGCTGGAGGAGTTCAGGGCTGAGCATCCAGCTGGGACACCAGCTACCCCAGCCCATCTCCCCAGAGCCCTGTGCTGCACAGTGATGTCTGAGAAGAAAGACTGAACCTCCAGGCAGCTCACAATGCCCTGGAATAAGCACATTTGGGAGCTGCGGGCACCTTTCGTTCACTGCTCTGCCCGGGGAGAAACTCAGAGGCACCAGGAGGGCATGACAAAAATCCCGACAAGGAATCCAGCTTGGAGTGTAACAGAGCCCTCCCTGGAGTCATACCGCACTTTGCAACATTTCATTAAAAGCGAACCCTCCTGAAGGGAAGAAAATAGCATCTTTCCTTTCCAAACTGGGGGAAAATGTGCAAAAGCTGAACTGTACATGCCCCTGGGTAAGACAGTAAGACAGCCTATACTATAAATGCCCACCAAGGAGTTTTGACATAGCACTGCCACAGCATTGGCAAAAATACTGCATTTACAGAGTGGAACAGGGCCGCAGAACAAAGTAATCTAACTCTTCTTGCTTTCTCCCCATTTCTAGAGGAGACAGAAGGCTGCTTCAAATGGTAATGAAGACTTTACTTGTGGCCAATCTGGGTGCACAACTCTGGCTGAAAGAGAATCTGTTTTTGTTTCACCTATACTGTGAGTTAATTCCTATGTTTTACACTGGCTGTTTGCACCCACCCTCAGTCATGGAGAAGCCCTCAATAACGTGGAAAGCGTTGGGTGACGTTCTGCTGGAGCAACCCCACTGCACACCCTTCCAGATGCTGCTGCCCTACAGCAGCACTGGAAGGGGCTCCTGCCTGCCCTACTCACACCCAGGTACCACCAGCAAGGACCTCAGGCTCTGCTGGGAAGAAGGTGCTTGTGTTTAGCATCCCACAGGAAAAGCAGGTCTCACCAGTACAACCAGCCCCACAGCAGCCAGCCGTGAGCGCCGCAGAGGCAAAGTTTTTTAAAACACCCCAAATTCCCCAGCATCCCTCTGGCTGCTTTCCCACAAAGCAGACCTCAAACCAGTCTCTCACCAGGAGGAGATAAATAAATAAAATAAAATACACCCGTGTGTGGGCTCATGCAATTTTAATCAAACTAATGTCTGCAGAAAGAGGGGGGTATAGGGGGGCAGGGAGGGATTACGGTGCCACTTTGTTCAAAGCACTCCCGTTCATTCCACATCTGCGATCCCTCTCGGAGCTCCCAGCAGCAGCCAGGAGTACGAGAGCGTACAAAGCGAGCGCGGCACACGGGGCTGTCTCTGCTTTAGTCACCGTCTGCTGCTCGTGTCAGCTGGAGAGCACCCCGGGGAGCCACTTCTCTGTGCTGTGCCAGCTCATTACACACCGACAGAAGCACCTGGAAGGGGAAGAGCCAACGGGGGAGGGAACCCAGCATCCTAAAGAACAACGGGGCAGGAGTCAGGGAGACCAGACCTGCTTCCCGTGGGGTTGGGGCAGAAGGGGTGGCACACGGGCAGGGAGAGAGAGCACCCTGAGCTCCACTGGGAATGGTGCTGCCCCAAAGGAGCAAGGACACTGGAAGATGGGAAGGTAACAACGTGACAGCCTGGACTAGGATCAAGGCAAGTGGGGAGCATAGGAACACTGAAAAGGTAAAATTGTGGGCATCTCTGGGATGGAAGGAGAAGGCAGGAAGATGGAGGAATGGCTTGAAAAGTACTGAGTGCCATTACCTGCGAAAGTGCCAGGCAAAAAGCTGGAGCTGCAGGAAGGTGAAAGCAGGTAGTGGCTTGTGTGGATATAGTGATGTTTGCCAGCTGTGAAGCCTGATATGCTTCAGAGGGGAAGGAGAGGAGCTCATGGTGAGAGGAGGAGAAGAGGAGCTCCATCTCTCACCTGACCATGCAGCCCTGCAAGCCCCCAACCCTGTCTCTCAGCGGGCTTGCTGCTAAGCCAGCAACACCAACACTCACCAGCCACACAGAGGAACATAACATGCTTAGTAACCACTTGGGAAGTGGTCCGTTCACCTCAATACCTCCCTCGGGGCTACCTGAGAGCCACCAGCTGGGGGGAGAGGCCGAGGTGACTGAGCTGCTCAGGGGGGGGCTCAGGTATTAACCCACCCCCAGCCCCAGGGACCTGGACACAGCTCCCAGATGGGGATTAAAGCCAGCTAAATGAGAATTTCAAACACACACCCTGCAGCAGCAAATAATCAGGTGCCAAGAAGGAGATTAACCCTGTGGGGCTGAAGGAAACAAAGGCGTAAAAACCAGTCTGTTCAAGAAGCTGCTGCTGCTGCTTCTCCCAGACAAACACAAATCCGACCAGGAGGAATCCGAGGGCAGCGCCTGCGTGAGAAATACTGATTGCTAGGAAATATAAGCCTCTGATTTCATGCAGATCCACAACAAGTGGCATGAAGATCCCTGCAACAGCTGCTGGGCAGAGGCAGTCAGGTAGTCTCCCACCCGGGTTGTACCACAGGATACATCACTTCAGAGCTTCTTTTAGCTCATGGTGAGCAGACCACAGAGCCTCCTGCATCAGTCCCTGCTCCGCCAGCTCCCAAACCTACAGCAGGCAGCACACAGCACCCTCAGGCACTGACTGCCATGCCCTGACAGATGGGCAAGAGCTCCTCATCCGGGGTAAAAGTGACACAGGCCATTGATGGAGCAGCGGGGCTATGGGGATGCCCTTCACAGGCCACAAAGCCTGATTATTTTGGGGACACACACACCAGGCAAGCTGGAGGGAATACTGTACCAGCAGAGCTGAAAGAGCAGTGCCCTGGTCAGCATTCACTTGGTCAGGGGACCATCCATTCAAAGCCAAGACGGCAGAGAATAAGGAACTGCCCCTCATTTGCAAGCCGATGCAGCCAGTGCTCCTTTTGGGAGGAGGCTCTTCCAGCACTCTGCTGGCAGGATAACAGCTGTGAGAGACATTCACGTGCTCCTTACTCAGGGGCTAGCTGTGTGTCATGACAGGCTTCAAGAGACAGATCCCTAATGCCCGTGCTGCTGCAACAGGAACACGGTTCCCAGTCAAGCAGCCTCCAGCAATACCACCCTGGGCTGTGATCTTGTCAGGTTTCATAAGCTTAATCAGGCTCTGCTCTGGCTGGTGTACAGGGGTTTCTCAGACAGGCTGGCTGGCTGTCCTACTGCTCCACACAGCATCCCTGAACGCTCAACAGCAGCACTGAGTCCTGGCAGTTGACGGGAGGACTCACATTTCAGTCTCGTCAACCTCAACCAGAAGATAATAAGGGACAGGACGGGTGGCCCTGTGGGCATCAGCTCAGTGGACCAGTGATAGGGCTGGGACTGCGGTGCCTGGCTCCAACTCATGACACTTCAGCAGTGATGGAAAGCACCTTCTAGCCTTTCAGTGAGAGATTTGAGGAGGGGAGGGTTCTACAGTGGCTCCTGAGGGCACACGTGTCATCTAAAACATCTCATTAGTGCAAACTGTCCACAGTTATCCAGCTTAGCTCGGCCCTACCAGAGCACCCTGTGGCCCTAACATACCACAGGAGACAGCAAGTCCATCTTGCTGTACTGATGATCTGTGACAGTGCTGCCTGCAGAAACTCATCCCACTGTTGCTATGGGGCAGCTCAGCACCCATGCAGTCAGCACTGCGCTTTTCACAGCAACAGGCTCCAGCTAAGCCCGGCTTCACAGGCCCAAACCCCAAAATCACAGCACTGCTGCCCAGCCCACACACCTCCGGTGTCCTGGTTCCTTCTCTCCCCTCCCCTCCATGCACATCAAACCCTCACCAAGAGCCTCTCTCAGCAGATGGGATCTGAGGAGCCCGGTGTCTCCGAGGATGGGCGTGCAGGACACGCTGCTCTGGCCACAGACACAAGGGAGCTGAAAGGATCTGAGAGTGCTGGGCACCAGCGCCTCACTCCCCACTGCTCACCAGTCCCTGTGACTCACAAAGTCACTTCAAAAGGAGCTCCTCAAAGCACTATCATTGCCTCTGACATCCCAGTCACAAAGGGAGAGGAATAAAGGGTAGGAGGCAGCAGTGCAAAGGTAATTACTGCATCCTGACAGCCCTGATGGAAGACAGCACTGAAACCCCCACTGTCTGCTCTGGACTCCAAAGCCTGAAACAGCACCTCGGGCACTCAAAGGACACCTGGAAAGGGTAGGGGAAGAGCCCCCACAAAGCCCTGCAGAAAGAGGCCAGATGGAGAGGGACCCACATCACTGGCAGCTCTGGGGCGTCCTCCCATTGCAGAAGGGAGCAGGGACACTCCTTCCACCCCAACCACAGTCCCTCTCTGGTCAGCCCCATTTCAGCTCTCCCTGCTTCAGTACCTCCAAGATGCCAACCTACACACCCCACTGCTTTTAAAAGCACAAAATCTCCCATTCAAGGTCTTCCACCTGCCACTTGCCTCCTCCTCTTGGCCTTCCCAGTGCTGTTGTTCCTAATTTTCTTCCTGCTCCCTTTCTTCCCTCCTCTCACCTTCTGCTTGGTTTTTAACTCCGACATCTCCATCTCCCTCAGCCCACTCACTCTGTCTTGCGTGCCTTCATTTGCTCCCCTTCAAACTGCCCAGCACTGGGATGACCACAACCTTCCCTTCCCTTCTCTTAGGAAGGGCAGGGGTGCCACAATACCCCACCCCACTGCAGCCAAAGGGCTCCATCTTTGGCTCAGCCTATCCTGCATCCCAGGACTCTGCCTGGAGGCAGGAACTCCTCACATACACAGATGCTTTGCCCTGCACCAGTCCTCTGGATATGCTCACACACTCAATGTGGCTGTCGAACTTGAGAGGGGCTGTTTGGATGATGGGCAGTGCTCCTAACTTCTGCAGAAGGGAAGACACTGCAAGCACCCCTGTGGCCACAGTGTACCTTTCACGCTGTCCCAGAGCACCTGCCCCTCCCAGGCCAGCCTGCACAACAAAGGAGCTCCTTCAAAGCACAGAATCTCTCCAAATTACGGGCTCATGCCCCTACTCCGCCTTTCCACCCACTTTCCCTTCCCCACAGGTAAGCATTGCTGTGCCAGCGCTCCCTCCCTTTCCAGCCACAGTGCCAGGTGGGCCACCCGTCAGGCACAACCATCACCTGCAGTTTTGCAAGGAGTCCTGTCTATGGACAGGTGGTATCAGTACACCTGAGAGAGCTCAAAAGGTGACAACAGACTGCCAGAGCACCTGTGGTCATCTGTGGCATGTTGATGCAATTTTCAGAGGACACAGAGCTCTGCATTAACCCTCTGATAAGTAAGGATCTCTTCGCTTCCATGCAGCAGCACAATGTCATAAAGAAAACTCATCTCTCTAAACCTTCTCACCCTCAGTACATTTGGCATTACAAGTTACAATCAGGAAATGCTTTTGGTAAGAAATGGCTTTATAAAAATCTTGCTCTCTTGAATAGGCAGCTAAAAATGAAGGATGACAGGGTCTGAGAAAGTTAAGTGCTCAGAGCACATCGTGCCTAGCACAGAGGCATTCCTGCCCAGAAAACCCTGCCTGCCATGACACACTTCCCCAGGGCAGGCATCCCTAGCCCTGCATTTCTTTGGAGAGACCTAAGTTATCATTTTAACTCTCAAGCAGCAAGAATAAAGCCCTGAAGGGCGCAATATGTTGAAACACAATGTCAAGGAACCGGAGCAGGGCAGAGCAGGGACACTGAAGGGCATCCAGCCGATTAGCACCAACTCAGTCATCCAGGATCCCTTAAGGCAGAAGCTCATTCAGACTTCAAATGGGGAGCAGAGCAGCCCCACCTCTTGCCTCCTCAGGGTAAAAATCACGCTTCTCCCTGCACTGTAAAGCGTCTTTGTTCGGGTTTACCCTGTTAGCTCTGGCTTTTCTTTGTAGGCTCTCCAGAAACATCTCTTGTGGATGGCAAGGGCAAGTGGGGCGGCTAATCCCATTCCATTAGCATCCTCTGAAATACTCCAAGGACTAGGATGCTGCCGGGGTGCAGGTGGCCAGAAGGCGGCTCTCACTAAGACAGCACGACTTCTGGATGCGTGCACACACATCCAGCCCCAGAGCCGTCTGCCATCAATAAAGCCTGCCAGAGGGAGGGAAGAGGATAAAGAAACAACCCACATGTGGCCCAAAAGGAGATTTTTCTCCTACAGGCACAGCCTTCCCAATGCCAAAGGTCACCACTGCTCCTCTTTCCTGAAGGTGACACCAAATTCCTAAACTGGGGGGAGTATGTTATGTATAAAAAAAACTGAGAACCATCTCACAAGGGCCAGGGAGGGGGGATGGGAAGCCCCCAGTCCCCCATGCTCCTGGGGGCTGCAGCAGCACAGCCCCTGATACCCCAGGGGGCAGATATAAGGTTGACAGAAGCCATCCCCTCCTCACATGGTGACCCAGCAGCGCCTGCAGCACTCTCATATTCCTTGTAGCCCTCCTTCCCATTACACTTCCCATCTATAAACAGCTGTTTGGCAGTACTACTAATCAGTGCTGCATGGAATAAAGTTACTTTTCCCACCACATTACTATTTTATCTTCTATCCTCCCCACCTCCAGCTGCTGCTTTCCTTCCACCACCCCCAGCCTGGAAAGCAATAATACATTTCTTCATTTTATTGAGGCTCTACTTCTCTGATAGCACAAACAATTTACTTACAAACCATGCAAAGACAAAACCAAACAAACAACAGAAAGTTTTTTTTAAATTAAATACTGTTAAACCCACTTAAAATAAATACTTGCCGAAGGAATATCAGCTGGAGACTGCTCTCTGACTTATAATAATCCCACTGCACCCAGGGAAATCCTCTTAAACCTATATCAGATAAAGATTGTAAAACTGTTAGAGGGCTAAACTGACAGGGCAGACACAGAATCAAGATGGAAAATTTCTCTCCCCAACTTCTCCTTACCAAGGGGCAGCTCTGTCCCAGTGCAGGTCAGGTTTCTTTCTCAGAACATAAAGCAAAGCCGTGCACCACCTAGAGCTGAATGGAGAGGGGAAAAAGGCCAGTCCTGCCAGAGCTTTGGGCTGAAGGACAAGGAATAGGCTGCTGTTGGACTCCAAAGCACCAAAGAATTGCCTTCCCTTTCTCACTTCTCCTGTGGGTAGCAGAAGCAGGGCAGAGACCCTCTGGAGCTTTAAACCTAAAGAAATCTCCCCATCTCCCCCTTCCCCCAACCCTTCTCCCTGAGATGCTCAACAGCAACATCTCTAATTAGAGATAAGGATTCCAAATCAGCTAGGGGTAGGACAGAAGCAGTAGGATTTCGAGTTTAGTGCTATCTTATCTGAGATGACAAAAAGGATCTGATCCAGATTGGTAAGGCTGCTAGGAGAAACTGGGCTTGTGCTGCTCTGCAGTTTGCCTGAGCGCTAGCTGGTGGCTACCGGTTTGACTTTGTTGGTTTTGTAGTGTTTCAATAAGATGATGTGCATCCACACCACATGGAACATTTTGTGGCACAGAGTTGAGCAATGGGCACTGCACCCATCCTCTGCTACGTGGGGACTCCATTGTTCATCACCAGTCCTATTTGCTCTCCAAGAGAACCCAAGGAATACATCAGCATCAACAGCAGAAACAGCTGTCTCTGCCTCTCAGGGCAGCAGAGCAACAGAAGTGCAGAGCAACCAAGTCTGAGGGGCTGGAATTAAGAACAACTAAAGCAATCCTCCTGGGAAAACAAATCAGACAAAAAAAGAAAAAAAAGAAAAAAAAAAAGAAAAAAAAAAGAAAGAAGAGTAGGAGGAAGAGTAAACACAGCAAAAAGCTCCCCAGGGAAGCACAGCAGGAAAAACAGGCAACGTGGAACACAAAGTTTTTGGTGGTAATCGAATGAGGGGCTGCTCCATTGCAGGATTTGTCAGTGCTGCAGCTGGCTGGAGCCACGGGGACCGTATTCCACTTTCAGAGTTCACTGAGCAATTGCTAAGGCAGGGGACGGGTGCCATATGTTACCAGCTGCGCTCACAGTCGCCGCTTTCCCCATTTAGAGCTGAGAGACTCTTTGGAGGCACACGAGCACAGAAACCTGCACGCTTCGTGCCTCTCCCTCGCCACCCGGCACTCCAAAAAGGCTGCCAGAAATGCCAACAGGCTCTGCCAGTGACACTAGGAGAGGGTCCCCATGCCAGGGAGCCAGCAGGCCATGCTGGCTGCTCAGTAGCCAGCACTGGCAAGGAGGTGCAAGTGCAAGAAGAGATGGGCGTCCCTGAGCTCCTCTCCAGCCCTTGGAAAGCTGCCGAGTGCACGGGAGGTAGGAGGCAGGTACCAGGCTCTGCCCACGCCACTTTTCAACCTGCTGGCTCCACCACCTGCTCACCCAACCCAGCCCAGCTCCTTCTGGCTCTCCTTTTGTGCACAGTTATTTTCTTTTTATCTTTCAGAGCTTCTCTTAGTTGTGCATATAGTGAAAAAGCAATCATTTGGCATGGAGCAAAAAGGGATTTGGGACTGTCCTGACAACATTAGGAGGAAATGCTGAATTAAGGATGGGAGACAGCATTAATCTGTTTTCAACACCAGACAACCTTTTGCCCTAGGCTTGAACCTAGGATGCTGAGTAACCCACTGGTGGTAGAGCTGGACTTCAAATGCACCAGGATCTCTGACTAAAGGTTCTTCTATCCTACTTAAAAACCTCTGCATTCTTTATCTCTTCTCAGCGCATTATGTCAATGTACACAAACAGCCTATGCCACCAATCCCTCTACTCAGGGGGACAGGATGAAAGGCATCCTATGAAACGTGGCAATTATGACTACCAAACACCTAATTTTACCAGGAACTGGCAAAGCACATGGGAAGAGTCAGCAGGAGAAGCAAAAAGAAGACCTGGGGTGAGCAGGGCTGTGTTTTCAGCAGCTCCTCTCAGGGCAGCAGAGGACGCCAAGCCTTGCAGCCTCATTGACTCTGAGGAGGTAAAGGGCTCAGCAAAGAGCAAATGCCACATTCCCATCAGCCCGAGGGACGCCTGAGAGGAGCCAGACATGTCTCGAGAGCAGACTGGAGGGGACGGCTCCGAGCCTTCAGAAAAGATGCTTTTTTCAGGAAAGGCTGCTTAGTTTTCAAAGATCATTTCAGCTGACCGTCCTGATGTTGCGATTCAGGCTCGGCACTGCACAGAAACCCACCCAAGCAAAACACTGGAGCTCTTTACAGTCTGAAGGCAAGTCAGCATTTGAGATTCCACGCCTGCCTTCCTGACAAGGAAAGGACGTAGAAATTCTGGAAGAGAGAGGGCTCATTTTAAAGACAAGCCTAGATCTGTGAGCAGAGGCCTGTGCAACTGCCTGAGGCTGAATATTAATTTACATTTTTAGAAATGCCTTTTAGAACACATTTTTTTCTTACAATGGATCAGTACAAGTGTACAGATACGGCCAAAAAAGGACACATATTCTTGTTGTAATTGTTCTCCACATGCTAGCTAAATTTAAAAAAGTACCTCTGCCTCAAAGGGGACAATATAGGAAAAACATATGGAATACAGGGATGTGTTCCAAATGTGTCTAATGCCAGGTTTTTGAGAAATGGGTAGGTGGATGGCATAAAAAAAAAAAAAGAAAGAATCTCAGTTCCCCAACTGAGAGCCCTTCCCACAAAGCATGTCATGCCACCAAATTGCTCGTGGTTTTGAAGGACAGAGCAGAAAGGCGAGGGAGGGGAAGAAAAAACTGAAGGAAGAAACAAAAGAGTGGATACAATGGCTTACCCAATTTTTAGGCATGGTCTGCCCACAATTTCTTCCATTTCTCCTGCACATTCAGAGGTACAGAAGTGATGCAATGTAAAACAACAATAAGAAAGTAAAAATCAGGCAAGCAGTTCCAACAGGAAAGAATAGGGGACGGCATACTGTAACAAAACATGAATAATTGGAAGTGTTTATCAGGAAAATACAGTAACAGGGGATGAGATAAAGACACACAAAACCAAGTGAGCCCTGTGACACTATGCGAGGACACGCACAGAGATTTCTGCTCCAAGCCATCAGCTCAAACCTGACTGGTATCTCTAAAAGAGAGGTTTAGGGAGCACAAGGAATAACCAGCCCATGGAATTCACTGCCAGACTGCACAAGACTAAAGCACAGGGTTGCCTGTGCCGGGCTCCCACGTACCTGCCCACGGCACCGTGGATCACCGGCCCCCCAGTCTGGCAGTGCCTATCACAGCTTCTGCCAGAGGGAAAACTCGGTAAGCTTAGGCAGCTACACTTTCAAGATAGCAGAAATGACTAAGCAGGACAGGAGATGAATCCTATTCAGCATTATTACCAGGCAGAGCTGAAATATAAGCCTTTGTTTTTAACTCCCGCTATCTGAGGAGCTCAAAGCCCATCACAATTATTTAGCTTAGACTTTGTGAAAAGCTTGTGTGCTATTATCCCTAATTTTACCAGCTGGAAAATGGTGAGGGAGATGGATTGTGCCATATCCAGGGACATGCAGCAAGTTGGCAGCATAACAGGGCCGAATGCCTGTAGCATCACAAACCGGGTGCAATTCCCCAAGCAGTGGCCACAGGAACTGCCAGAGGTAAATATGTTTACCCCTCCCCACTCCTCCCCCATTAACAGACAAGTACTTCCTTTCCATCCATAGCAGGAACAGAAAAGAAAAGCAGAGGAGCATAGGTCAGTTTTTTTGTGAAGGTTACTACAGAGAGAATTAGGCATGTAAAGGAGGACAGTGAGAACAAAATACCCTGTGTCTGGTTGCAAAGGACCACCTATAAGAAGGCATTTGATTTTTTTTTCTTCAAATCCCTTTTTAATGTCAGCTAAAGGGTAATTTGAAAGTGAAGGACATTTTATTCCTCTGGGGAGCTAATTACTGCAACAAGCACAGCCCAAACAGGCAAAGATGAATGTAACTCAGAGAGCACAACACCAATCCTGCAGCTCACTTTGGTTAACTCACACGGCTTGGCCAGATAAGGCACACACATGTTTCGTGGAGGTAGCCAAGCCGCTGAGACAGACTAAGAGAGATTAGGACATCTGTGCTTAGGATTTCCAAGTTCCACCTTCATACACCAGAGCTTAGTGATAGAGACAAACCAAGACAAACCCCTGCAACCCCACCAGAGAAATAAGAACAAAATGAAATATAAAAAATATGCCAGGAAAAAATTAGAATTCCGGGATGTAAAATAGGTCCTTGGTGTTCTCACCTGGTTGAGATCATCAATGTTATGCCATTATTTAGCTCTGGCCCTCCAAACTCCGTTATTTAGCACCAACCCTCCAAAATGCTGCCTAACAGTGGTTCCTTTCTGCAATGCAGCCAAGTAGCTCATCACAGGACAATTCAGGGTGGCAAGCACCTTGGGGGTGTGTGGTGCAGCTATGGGGTCAAACAGGGTCAGCTATAAGGTCAGACAAAGTCACTCAGAGCTTGATCCTGTCAGGTCTTGAAAGCCTCCAGAGATGAAGCCTTTGCAACCTTTCAGGACAGGCTGAACTGTTTATTTCGATTTTTGCCCTGTTGTTGCTCATCTGCAAAAAGCCTAGTCTCCCCAGGACATAAGCTTCTCACTCAAGTACAGTGACACTTTTCCCTGTTTCTCAGAAGAAGGTGAAGACAAAGAAGAAAAATGCAGCACAGAAAGAAGAGCCCCCAGTGACTTCTATCAAAACTGGTAGATCCTTGTCTCTGAAATTGCTATCTCTCTCTTCAACACCTGCCTCAAGCAAAGCCACCTTCAGCCCCGTTGATAGCTGGAATGAACTAGCAGCCAGTGGGGTCCACGTGCCCCACATGGAGAGAAGTGACTGCTCTCATCCAGGCTGCCAGGATCAGACTGTGCTCTCCCAAAACCAAACTGTGACGTGATTCTCTCCCTCTACTCTGTGCACAGACAGATCACGTATGGCAGCACTTGGCGAAGAAGAAGGGAAGCTGCTGGCAACAAGCAGCAGCAGCTGGTATGGGATAATAAAAGTTCTTTTTATTTTTTCTTGCCTGCTACACACTCTTTTCACTCTCAACAGAGAGATCCCAGAGGATTTTGGTGGCACGTGCAACAAAAGAGACCTGGCTTTCTTCTCTTGAAGGCTTCTCTGAGACACACACAGGTCCTTTCTTTCTAGTGCTAAAGTGTCTGGCCTGCATAAATTTTTCTTCCACCTCCCATGCCACCAAAGCTTCTCAGACACACCCCATCCATGTCCTCCCTATCCCAGGCACAGGCTTGCAAGTGGCCACACGCCACAGCTGCAGGGCACAGAGGATCCTGAAGACAAACTCCTGAAGGCATTGATGCCTTCTGGAGGCTGACCTGGAACAGAGACCAGACAGAGCAAAAGGATAAAGTAGGGATTTATTAAAAGGCCTCAGTGGGCACACCGGGGCAGCACAAGAGCCCAGCCAGGCTACACCCAAGATGCACCCAAAAATGGTCACAAAATGGACACCCAATCACGAGGTCTCACACATTTTTATAAGTTCTGGTCCATTAGCACACTGGAGTCAATTGTCCAACCATAGCTTCAGGTTATGAAGCCCCAGCCTCCTTGTTTTTCTTTCTCACTTCACCCTTGTTTTTGTTCATGGGTCTGAAAGTTGTCCTTTGTATCAAACTAGAGAAGGAATTGTTTTGTCTGCCTACTCTGTGAAGAGAGCTTACTAGCACTTTATATGAAACCGAAAACTACCCACCAAAACAGCAGAGAATCTAAAAAAACATAAAAACTAAAAGGCATCAGGAAGGTCTAAGTGCCCATGGGCTGAGTCCTGGTCTGCAGAGAGCTGCAAGTGCTTTGGGCAGCTCAGCATCAGGAGACAAGACCCCACCACACAGAGCCACAGCGAGCCCTGACCTCAGGCAGAGAGGCAGGTATCTCTTCACCCCATCAACACCCTTGCCCACCAGCACTCTCTAGCTTGGCATGGTGTAGAAACTTCACCACAATGAGGCTACCAGCCAAAAAATCCACACAGATCCCCTGGGAGCCATCACAGGTAATGCAGGACACAGGAGAACATGGCAGAGGGCCAAGGCACCAACCCACCCAGGCAGGATGAGACCAGTGAGAACTAGCAGAGAGCCAAAGTGTGACCAGGCTGACAGGGCAGCCACTGAATAGCACCTAGCTGGCATGAAGCCTCTCTGTGCTCTGTGATCTAAGCCTGGCTGGAAGAAGGTCCTGGTGACCATCCCTGCAGGCACTAAAACCAGCTCCACAGCAGCTCCTCCTCACTGCAAAGGCAGCTGTGTTTGAGTGCTCCTTGTTTCTCAAGCCTGCACTGACATTGCTTCTTCCCAGTCTGTGATACCGTCGGGACTGTGGTCTCCTCCCATCCAAACCCCTTTCATTTTTTTTGCTTTAACTTGTTTAGGATTGATGCTGTACAGCTGCTTCCCCCAAAATAAAGACTTAAAGAGCTGCCACCTCCTCAAGTGCTTTGAAACCTTTCCTCCCGCTTTATCACTACCTGTTTAAGAAAAACCTCAAAGCTTGATTTCTTCCCTCAAATCACTTATTCTGAAAAAGATCTCAACGTTTTTGGGAGCGCAGATGAAAAAACACTGAGATAAAAGTCTGAAACTTCTGAAGAGGTTAGACCTGGGCCTCTTCACTGTTATCTAAGTAAGGGTACAGGCACACAAACAATTCATCGCAGAGGTATAGTGGAGTACAAATTTGCAGTGACTCACGCTCTTTGAAGGAACTGCCATGCGCTCAGTTCTACCCTGCAGCAAAACACAAGTTTACCCATCAACAGGAGAAGCACAAACCAGCACCTCAGTTTGCATAGCACTCCTGCAGCTTCACCAACTAAATTGCTGTGTAGAAACCTCCTCTTCTGCCCATATTTCCATGAGTTAAGAAAAGGGATAATTCCAGTGACAACCAGGAAAATACTGCTGTCTTGTCAGTGGTGATGCTGTGCTTCTGAGATGCTGCTTTTCTTCACCTGAAAAATCCTGTGATGTCCTTAACTTCTTAAAAAAATGAAGGGACAGCCCACATACTTATCATAGCCAGCAACAAGCAGGACACCAATACAATTTCATGCATTGTCCCCAGATCCACAATTTAATCAGCCCAATTTAAATTTTGTAACTCCCCTCTTCAGTGCACTCAAGCGTCTTCCCAATTCAACCACAAAGTCAAAATTCCCACCAGTTGCTTAGAAGCCTGATAGGGCAAGTCTCCAAAAGTAGCCAAGTCTTCAGCCACTAGTGCCTAGCTTGAGTCTAACATGTAGGACCTCACTCGAGTCAACATAGAGAACAATGCACTTTATTTTTAAACAAACATAGACCGCTCCAGATTTGTCATTTCTGTCTTCTCATGGTTGACATTGCCTGGTCATCTACTGTAGTCAGTGAGTCCGGTGTTAACTGGGTGGCAGACAACTCATGAGATCTTCCAAAATACTTTCCACCCTGAATAAAAGAGCATGAATTAGCCTCAGCAATTTTGTGTCAGCCTCAGGGAACTGAAATCTGAAAGCAAACGGCAGAGATGCAGACTTTGTACACGGGCTAATCCTTTCTCATAAATCATCATAAGGCCATAGTTCCACAACATCTTTAAGAGCTGCACCCCTTCTTTTTCTTTTAACCCCACTTCCCTTAGCACCTGAAACTCAGTCTGAGATGTCCTAAATTCTTCTCCTAACACATCTCGCAGCCCAGGCATAACTCCATCATTCCAAAAATGCAGCTCAGAGGGGAATGAGAAGAGGAGCAGTAAGACTTGTTTTTGAAGCAATTGAAGGAAACTGAAGACTGGTGAAGAAGATGATACGCATGCTTGCATGGCAGAAGGCCTCTGAACCACATGCCAGGCTTGAACCACATTCCAAGCTTCAGTGAGATTAGTACTTGTGTTGCATGGCTAAATTCAGATAAGAGTCCCACAGAGTGCTTGGGGAGCACTTTTTACTCCAGGCCATCACAGACATCAGGTCCTCAAAGAGGTACTAGATCGTGGCCGAAGTCTCAGTGAAGGAAAAGGAATCTGGAGCGGTGGCACTAATAATGGGACAGGGACAGCCAGCCACACTTTTATGTTCGTGAGGTGGAGAAAAATGTACTGTCAAGCCAAACTGGCATGTCTCTGAAGCTGACAAGATTATTTTTTAGCAGCCTCAGAGCCCTGGAGACACAGCCTTCAACAATGCTCAGATGGCAGGAGCAGAACACATCCCAGCTGCTCTGCTGCAAGCTAAAATGCCCCACTGCAGAGAGCAGCCCCACGTGCTGCTGCACCAGTGTCCCATCCAGCTTTCCCATCACAGGGCTGTATCCTGAAGGTGGGAAAGGGGAGAAACTCCTCCTTCAGCTCATTCCTCAAACCACAGGACACAACAATTCCAAGGTCCCAGAGCAGTAAGCCTAAAATCAACACTGCTTCAACCCATCCACTTCACACATAAGTGGAGAGAATAGAGATGCTAACAAACCTGTCTCCCTTCAGGCTTTGCTGCTGCCAGAAAAGAGCCACTTAATCTAATGAGTCAATTAAAAATTCATAACTGCATGAATGAAAGAAAAAAAAAAGTTTGGTTCTTTATCTGAGAAAATGAGAACAGTAACTCTTTTCTGTACCTCTTCTTGCATATTGTCTGCAGAAACAAAACCAGCCTGAAAATTCCCAACCTATAGGTGAGAGCTAAAGTAACATGAAAACAGAATGAACTATGATCTGCCCAGCTGTGCGGAGAGGAGCCCATTTCCCAAGAAGGACTTCAGGGTCCAACAAAGTTGAAGTCAGCATCACTTCCCATGAATGAGAGGCAGAAGGAAGGCTCTCTGTAAGGCCTGTTGTCTACAGGTTATTGCTGGGAGCACTCGGAAAAATTCAGTTTCTCTAACTCAGTTTGGCTAACCCACAGAAGGGAACCTACATAGATGCACATGTTCTAAATGCAAGTGACCCGAAGTAATTTCCAAAGTGAATTTTCAGAAATGAATTAAGCTAAACCAAATTAGGGCCCAAAATCCTGAGCACAAGCATCCATGAAGGGGCATAATGTGATTTAACTAATCCACTAAAAGTTACTTTAGATCAATTTTCTTGAGTATCTCTGACACATGTAAGCCCCAAAGCCAATGTCCTCCAAGCACTGCTCATGGGCATCTACAGACTCACAAATCTTACTGGTTTGTAGCTGTGGAAAGGGAAAGACAGCAAAAACAGATCAACCCAGCTTTGTCTCCCCAGACTCTTGGAGTGCAGTGGAGGAGTTTCCCACTGCCCAGCCACTGTGGATATGCTGACTGTGCTCAGCTCCAGCTCTTTGGCAGAACAACCCAGAATCCATCCCAATCCCACCCTACCCCCAGGCACGTTTTTTCAGTGGGTGTTGGTTTCAATGGGTTTCACTCCCCAAGGTGACTTAGCAGCAGCCACGCTGACTCAGTCTTGTTTAAACTGCAGTGGGAACTGCAAATCCGGGCATCTAAAGCAAACTACAGAACTACAAATAAAAACCCGAATGCTCAGACATCTACCACCCAACTACTCATGATCATCAGATGGCAAAAAAATGCACCTAAATAAGCTCCTACGCCCCTGCTGTGGAATTTGCCTGGGAGAGTGGCTGTCGGCACCTCTAAAGGAAAGAGGCCAAGGCCACGAAAGCTGGAGGCGAAGCTGGAGGCTCAACCCAAAGGAAGGCTATTGTGATTGAAATCATATCCTGGCTCCTTTCACGCTGGATTTCTTGTGTCAACACAGCCTGAACCAGCAACACCACCATGGGCTGGATAATGTCAAAGTGGTTTCCAAGCTGCAGGCTCACAGGCACCTCCTAAGGAAAGCAAGCCTGCTTGCTGTCTGTGGGCTTGAATTTGCTAGAGGGGTATCTGTTGCAAAGGAGTTCTTTTAGAGGTCTTTCAGCCACAGAGTTAGATGGAAGCAATTTGACCGCTGTTACCTGAGTTAAACACTTCAAATACTGTTTTGAGATACAGAAAGGAAGATGAAGCTTGAAAAGGTCAAATCTTCTAGTCAAAGAGGTGCCACGGAAATAACTCCAGATTTTAAAGTACCTGGTTTTCATTTTTCTAATGCAAACCAAAAAGAAAAATAAATCCCAAGACAGATTCTCCACACTCATCTACAGACAGCTCAATCTGCTCAGTGGTTTCAGGATGTATTCAGCACTGCTGTAAGAGTCTGAAGATGACCGTTGCCCCCGTTCCCTTTTATGCGCTGCTCATTACTACTCCTCTCTTCCCTGCTCAGGGAATTATTATTTCACCACTTTTGGCAAACAGCTCTCTGGTCTGTGACTTGTGCCATCTAATACAAACTCCCTGCACCTTTCCCTCTGTGTAAATCACTTCCAGGCCCGTCCTGCTTTCAGCCACGGCTTCAAACGTTCCTCTGCCTGGCTGTGCTGCCTAGTGTCTCATTTTCATAAGGGCTTTATTAATGAAGAAAGCTTGCTATTTCCTGTGCCTCTATACCATGATTTCCTGCAATTCACACCACTGTGCCACCTGCTCTCCGCTACAATTCTCCCTCAGAGGGTTTTTATCTGGCAGCCTATGCAGACCCCACTGCACACACAGCAGAGGCTGAAGGGTTTGACAGCCCACTGGCCCAGCTGTGCTGTGAGGAGGACAGCTTACCCACGAGGTTCATCTTGGCGCTGTAGCTCCCGAAGTACCTCTCGTCGGTGTTGGGCGTGTGGCACTCGTACTGGCCGGCGTCGCGTTCCTGCAGCTCGGTGATGTGCAGCAGCACGGCGTCCCCCTGCAGCCGCTCCACGAAGATGCCGCGGCCCCGCACGCGCTGGGTGTAGATGGCGTAGGGGAAGGAGGGGTCCACGGTGCTGACGATCTGCACCTCCCGCTCGGGGGCTGAGGGCAGGTAGATGGACCACTGGAAGTTCTGCTCCGCCGGGCCCTGGTAGCCGCTCACCTTGCACCACAGGGTGACGTGGGACCCCTCCGTGCGGTAGAGGGGCCCCTCCTGCACCGTCACTTGCCGCTGGGCCAACGCCATGCCTGTGGGAGGAGAGGAGCACAGCGTTACTGACCAGCAGGCAATCCCCACACCCAGATATACCCTTGCCCTCCTTCCACGGCCATGCTGGACGAAGCAAGTCCTCACACCCTGTTTTTTACAGCTGGCACATCCGGCAGCACACCCTGAGTCACACTGCAGAATTCTTGCTGACTCAATGGAAGCGTTTTAAAAAAACGCCCCAGGAAAGAAGCGGCTTTGAGGTAACATAAACCCGTTGTTTGGGAGCAGTAAGAACCCAGGCGTGAAAGGGCAATGCTCCATGCAGTAACAAATCAGAAACTCAAGGTGACCGGTCTTTGTTTTCAGTACTTTTACTTTCCAACTCTTATCACCCCATGGAGAGAGGCCCATGTGAAAACCAGAGTGCTACACTCCCTCTCCTTTGGCTGCTGGGCCACCCAACTCCCAACACCCCAGGCACTCATCCTCCATCAGCAAATCTGCCAGAGGCTTCAGTTGGTACAAAACCCCATTCTTTTCCCCCAAACCCAGCACACCTCCTCCATTCTCTCTTACGCTTGTAAAGGCACACTGAGAAGTGTCAGGTTCCCGGCGCTGCCTTCCCGAGTCTATTTGAAAAGGTGTGCATTTAGCACATATCAAACCCAATGAAAGTTAAGAGAGGGCACATTACACTGAAACTCAGTGCCCCTGGCTGCTGAAGTCAGGGCCCAGTGCTGCATGCTGCACACACGCAAACGTGCAGCACAAAACAAAGACAGCCCTGCAGCACGGCGACTGCAATCCGCTGTATTTTTACACAGATTATGGATGGCTGGCCCTTGGGCTCATGGCACATTACCAGCACAGCCCTCCAGGGGCCAGATAAATTACAGCAATCTATCTTGTTTGTTGCTACATCAAAGGCTGGAGGTCTGGAGACCACGGTGGGTGTTCATCGGTTATTGAGTTACCAGCAGCATGCACACATGGCAAGGCCAATCACCCTGGCTTCTGTGACTGCTTGCTTGCCATCATAAAACAGCAATAAGCCGATTTAAAGCAGGTCCTGCATAATCACGTTTGCAAATTTTATCCTCTCTGTGCGTGTGTATGTTGGGGGTTCCCCCCGCCTCTAATTTTCAATAACAATGCTCAAGTTCAGAGAAGAATTCAAGCTTTCAAAAACTGGCATCTTGCAGGTGAAGAGGTAGCCTTGAATCTGGGGTTTATTGATTCAATCCTGCCCTCTGAACATCCATGTCCAGAAACAAAGTTTTTCTCCACAGCCAGCCTGGACTGGAGCCAGGAGAGATGGTTCTTAGCAGCTTAAAACAAATTGTGAAAAATGGGTTCAGCACATCCATCAGGGCATGCAGCTGAACAGATGGAGTGCAATTCAAACTATTAACTTGGGCTCAGCTTGCTGCTGCTCCAAATTATGTTTCTTTTTACTCTTTATGAAATAATGTGATTTAAGGGGATGACGGGGAAAGCTAGCACATTTGAAACAAACAGGGAGAAGAACAACAGAGGCATACGCTCCCCCACTTTGCTGTACCAATCTCTTCATCCTGGGGAAAGATACTGCTAGAAACAACTAACACATCTAAGGTGCAAGCCTCCTCTTCTCTCACCCCACAAAGGCCAAAAGGACAAAGCAAATACCATGGCCTTTGAAGCAAACTGTTTTCAAAGCAGCAGGAATGGCAAGATCTTTATTACACACCTAAAGACAGCTCATAATCCAATTTCCGTATGCACATGTAGCCTTGCTACAGCATACACATATCCCACCTGCAATGACAATTAAAACAGCACCACAAGGCAAACATGCAGTGAGTGGTAGGAATGAAAAGTTCCACACACAACATTCCATCAGGTATTTCTCAGCTAAGGGCACAACTTTGTTTATTAGGCTTTTAACAAGGTGCTGGATTTTCTACATAGGAGTTTTCCAGCCATCTAGTTAAAAAATATCATTTTATCAGAGATGGGTATCGGACTTTCCAAAGCTCACTGGAACACCACAACCCCTAGGACCCACAGCACAGATTTTTGGTAGATGATAGTCAAATCTCACCACCCTCGAGGCCAGCATTAATGTGGGCTTCCTTCTTCCTTTCCCAGTGGTTTTTAGGACCTTCACTGTAACTCTACCTGGAGTCCTCCTCCAGGTTCTGAAGAGACACATTTTCTGCACTCCTCCTCTTCTACTTCCCCTTGCACTAGATTGATGCACCTTCCTAAAGCAGCCAAAAGTGTAAGAGTCCAGTGCCCTTGAGCTCCTTGCCTCCCGTTCTGGCTCCAAGAGCCTAAGAAGCTGAGGGACAGAAGAAGACAGTGCAGAAAAAGGCCTGCCCAGTTCCTCCAGTGTGGATACAAGACAAAACAGTCAGGCTTTTGCTACAGCTTGCAGCAGGTTGCTGTCCCAGAGGTGAGACACAAAGGCTCCGAAGTTGGATGAACAGGCTGGATCTCCACAGAAGCAGGGAGCAGCACATCCTCAGTGCTGTTCCCTGTGCCTGGCTGCAAACTCCTGCACCAACACAGGTGGGCACAAATGCTTTTCAACACTCAAAAAAAATCCCAAACAGCAGAAGCAGAAATATTTCTCCAAAACTATTTTAATCAAGAAAGGAAAGAAGAAAAGCAATCAGCCTAAGGCAGACATCCACCAGTACATGTTGTGCTCAGTTACCTTTTGCATGATGTTTGGCATTTTGCAAGCTCTGGGAATTGCTACATCCACAACAAACAGTATTAAGAAGAGAACTGCATTTCTTAGTGAGCCACTGCTCTGATTAACAAAAATAATGTGTCTGAAATCCCATTTAAACTCTTATCATTCCCTCTTGAAGTGAGAGAAGAGCTCACTACAGGAGGAGCTGTGTGCTCCACACCTTCCCTAGGACACCCAGGAGACAGTGATGGTGGCATTTGGCCAGTAGTGCACTGGCGCAGCTGGCTTTTAATTGCAAATCCAATATAATTTACTGACAACGCAAGGGCTGATAGGGAGGAGGTAGCGAGCCAAGTGCTACTTTAAAATTAATAAGAAATTATAGGTTTGTGCATCTGTTTTTCTCCAAAAGACAGCAAACCCCATGCGATAAGGAGGAAGCCATTCCCTGATCCTTATCCCCTACAGATCAGGGCAGTTGTTGCCAGCCTTTTGAGCTAGGAGCAAGCCAAACAATAGCCAGGCAGCTCTCAGCTTACCCAATCTCCCTGGAGGTGCACGGGGGATAAGAGCAGTGGCAAGAGGGGGCAGTGCAGCCAGGTGATCAGACTGAAGCAGCAAGGGACAATGCAGGACCCAGGAACTTCAGATGCCCAGTCCTTGCACCTACTCTATGCCAGCTGCTCACCCTGCAGGGCCGCTGCAAATGTCACGGGGAACAGTTCTGAAAAGCATGGGAAAGGCAAGAGAAAAATGCTGTGTCAGAGTCACACAGTCATTCAAGTCTCCCTTGTCACATCACAGCCAGGATTTCAATGCCTCTCCAAGAAAGAAAGGAGCAAGAAAGGAGCATTAAGCATCCCTGTCAGCCAGGCATCTCCCCCAGCAGTGCTGCAGCTCAGCTTCTGAGTACACTGTGTCTTGGCAAAATCTGTACCCTCACAGCAACCTCAGATGATTTTGGCAAGATCCAACCTTTCCATGAAGACACAGGCGGAGCTCGGAGCTCAGGTTTTCCACACGCAACTGGTCATTTCAGCTGCCTGATTTGAAGTACTTTGAAGATGCCTCGTTTCAGAAAGTTCCCAACATTTACCCTCTGGGAAGGAGGTGGGCATCCAGGTCTCTTTGAGAAGAACAGGTGTTGAAAATTTTAGCTGAGAACATTGACTCAAGGCTTATAGCAAGGGACAGGTGGGAGTAATAAAAGGATGTCTGAGCACACAGAAATTCTGCCATGGCACTGACAGATCAAAAGAATAAATAAAAAAACATGACAGAATGATGAAGAGCCTCTTGCACAAATATTCTCTCCATCTCAGACCATATGGGTTATGTCTGCACCACACCCAAAAGCACTGCAGCAGTTGCACCAAGTTATCTTAGATATCAATAATCCCTGCCAGTAGTCATTTAATCTGAAAGAGAAACTTGAGCTCTTCTGAGTATTATCCTGGGTCCCTAATCACTAGACAGCAACTAAAAAGTCCTGATATAGCTATCTTCTTGGTATAGATATCTTCTATAAGCACCAGGGCTAACAGTGCTGAACACCAAATGGATTACATAGTTTGAGGGGATATTCCTACCCCTGCAGCTTTACAGCTGTTTTCCTTCACTGAGAAGCTCTAAAGTACTATTTGTCAATAACTGACAATACTAATCCTAAATTTCCTTCAAAAATTTCTCTGTGCCTTTGACTACAGTTATTAGACAGAAGAGATTTCCAAGGAGATCCCTCTCCCTTCCACAAATACACAGAACACATTTTGTTGTGTTTTGTTGGCTTTTGTTGTTGCTATTGTTTGTTCAACTTACAGGTGCTCTTGAGAAAGTGTCAAGAGAAGAGCAACAACAGTGATAAACTCTAGGGAATGGCTTCTCTGTCAGAAATAATGGAGTCTGGAGGAAAATAAAAGGTGACTTGAAGGGTATCTGTTTTTTTCACAAATATATGTTTTTTCACAAATATATATACCAAGGATGGTCAAGAATTTAACCTTTTACCTTCTCTCTTCTAGTTTAAAAACCAAGGCCCATCAACTGAAACTGGTCCAGATCTGTAATAAGTTTTTGCAGCTGCACACAGCAGACCTGTGGACACTCTTGCCAAAGGATACTGTGAGTATGGAAAAAGTTTACATGGGTCAAAATATGAGTGGGACAAGCACATGAGAGAGGGCTGCTAGACAGATAAATCACGTCAGGTTCATAAGGCTCCCAAAACAAGCTACAATTGCACACCTACCTGCCTACAACTTTTTGAGGCATGATGCTGAGCAAAGTGCAGGATTTACTCTGAACTGGTACAGCTTGTCCTTGTGCCCCTTCACAACCCATGTCATTGCAGACTGTACTCTTCAAAAACACGGGTCACATCTAGTCTGCAGACTATGCCTACAACAGAAGCTAAAAAAGGTACCATTTCGGCTTCTTCTCTAAGAGCATGACTATTTCTGCTCTGAACAACCAATCTGGTTCCCTCAAAACATCCTTAGAACTGACATGGGAGATTGTGCCCCTACTATGCAGGGAAGGGAAGGGGAGCATGCATAAATCCTACTTGGCTATGACAAATTAGCATCTGTGGCAGACCACAGGACCTGACAAAAAGTCCCCAGTAATGAAGACAATTCAGACATAACTGCTAAAGGGCAGTTATGCTAAAATGTCTGATTCGGAGCTTGAGAGATGCTCCAGGCAAGCTCAATCCAAGAGCAGGTGCAAGTGTACCACAGGCTGCAGCCACTGCTGCCCTCTTGCAGGTCTGAGGGGCTGGGGACCTGCAGGAGCCCAGGCTGACCACCCAGCCAGCCACTGCACTCCAATCCATGGGATGGTGCTGTCTAAGGTGAGGCAAGTGCTAGCAGACTTGCTCCTGCTGTCCCCTGTGTCCTGGTGCCCAGGAGCTGCAGGCTGTGGCATCACCCCTCCTCACTGTTCTGACTCCCCTGTCCCAAAACAGGAGCACTAAGCCCTGCACAGACCTGTGCTTCCAGTGAATTCCTCAGGGACAGTAAGCATCCTCTGAGCTCATATTCCCTCTTAAATCAGATTAATTTTTCAGTCTTGCTTATGCACAAGAGAGGGTGTCCCTTCCTCTCTCCCTTCTGTCACCCACGGAGGATGCAGATACCTCTTGCCAAACCCAGCCCATTATTAGTCCCTGCTTTTTCTCTGACTCCACAGCAGGGCGGACACCCACAAAACAGAACTTCATTTCAAGAAGGCTATTCCAGGCTCACCACTTGTCCAGCCACTAAGAACACTTTCCCATCATTTTTTTTGCCATGGGCTGAAGACTAATAAAATCTCTGAGGGAGACTCTGCCCCACCAGGCAACACCAAAGCAGAGACAGTCTTTTAGCAACACACACCTGCTATTCTGTGAAGTCTCCTGTTAATAAGGCACACAACCAAAAATTAGGTTTGAGCTTAATTTTTGCATAAATGAGTCACAGCAGGAACAATCTCCATACACTGCAACCTGCTGCCAGATGGAAAAAAACAATGCTATCAGAAGAAAACATGTGGTAAGCCCCCACCATTCCCCTAATACAGTAAAGCCTCATTCTGGGAAAACAGAGTGTTTTCTTGGTGTATTTTTTCTCATGCCAAAGGAGCTCAGTGTACTGAAAGGCTGGCTGGAGCCACCTGCAGAACAACTCTGTCCCTTATCCTCCACCCTTCTGCTTTAATGTTGAAATGGTGCAACCAAAAGGATGCCCGATCCCCTATCTTTCTCCTCTTCCACTCCTGCCACCATCCCACCACTTCCAGCACATGGGCCATCTTTCCTAAACCAACTCATAAAGCTACTCATTCCTCATTCAAATTCTTCCCACTGCTGAGCCAGCTAAGGATGGCTAAGTAAAGAGGTCAGCCAGGAGCAATTCATACAATAATTGGTATGGAAACATCAGAATCAGTGGGGAAATATCAAAGCATGGCCAAACTAGACAGGAGCCGCCAATGAAGCTCTTTGTTCTTCCAACACCACTGCCTTTCCTCTTCTCTGCTCACTGCTCCGTCTCACAGCCGCTCGCTTCCATAGCAGATGTTTACTGTCTTTTAAGAAAAATGTTTTCAATAAATATGAAAGAGATGACATTTCTTTTAATCACCATAGATTGTTGTGGCCTGTGCCTAGCTTCCCAAGTTCCGACTGTAAAAGAGGTCTTGTACCTCTGCTATAATTATGCATCCAGTCAGATATCCACCCCCCTCGCCAAGATCAGAGCCATTTTACATCCTTTGGTTCTTCTCAGATCTGGCCCTTATATTGACAGAAGACTTCCTTATTTTCCCCAGTACAGCATTGGTATTCTGCAGATGTACAGTGTGAAATGTGATCTGCCCTTGTGATTTCTTCCCCCCGCCTTTTTTTAAGCAAACTATATCCTATATGGATGTCACATTCCTCTAACCGCTCCTTCCCTGTTCTACAATTAGGCATGTTAAAATATGCTAGTTTTAACACCACCTTAGAACAGCATATTCTTGAGCCACAGATCAAGGTTGTTCTATTACTACAACCTTTACACTTCTGAAAATGCTGAAAGGATGAAATATTAATTCGTTATCTATGCTAGCCACTGCGAAGATAAGAAACAATAGGCTTGGACTTGAAAAGCAGAGATTCAGACTGGTCATGGGAGCTAGCCAAATGCTCCATTTCCCAGAAGTTAGGAAAGTGAGGCACCAGAGAGACTGCTCTGTGAGACTGAAGCATCTCACACTACAGCTTCCTCTAACAGACACTTACTTTCTTCAAGGATACCATAAGGCAGAGATGAACCTGCCCCAGGGGATGCATGACACAAGATCTCCCTGCTCTTACAGTTCTATCATTCTCAATCATCTCACCAGAAAGTATATTTAAAGTTACTTTGCTGCACAGAAGCCTGAAACTACTCTTTAATCTACTACAGCTTTACTTTGAAAAGTCAAAGTACTCAGCATCCAGAAGCCAGCCAGACACGCCTGTGGTCAGAAGAAAGAGCAATACCCGTAATAACCAAAGGAAAGAGGCTGGCTGGGCAGTCCTTCTGCACACAGATCCCTGAGCTCTGGAGCTCATGGTGCTCAGCCTCCCTGCCTCACAAGGGCTTTGAAGCAATTGGTAGCACAAGATATACTGGATGTAAAAGGTAACAACACATGCTGATGCAAGAGGGACAGACTGAGCTGGCTGCCCTGCTGGTTCAGATTCATAATGGTAAATGACTGTTGGGGACCCAAAATATCTTTGTGCAACACACCTCCTGCTTATCACAGTTTTATTATTTTCCTTCAAAGATGCTGAGAAAAAAGAATCCCTTACAACCTGCAATCCTTCTATTCACCAAAGTTTTGACTAACCTCACAGAATGCCAGCTCTTTTCTGTACCTAAGATAGAGTTTGTCCTGTGACTCATTTAATCAACTATTTCTCTTCCTCCAAGGTCAGCACATGACCTTTGCAGCCCTTTCCCATCTCCCAGATCACGGTGTTCTTCACATACAGAGCCATCCTTACCCTTATCACTATGGGAAGAACACGCGAGCAGAAGCTCCATGGCAGATTATGCTTATATTGGGAGTATGCAGGCAGGAAGTGTTGGACTGCCCACGCAGTACTTCCAACTTGCATTGCTCCTCGTGCCTTATCCTCAGGAGTTTCTTCTTCCTCACAGCCCACTGAATGCATGCCCTAGTGACTTGTATCACTGCTGCTGGCTCCAGGTCTGGTTAGGCCCTACCATATATAGCAGCATTTACAGCCAGAATGCCCAAGGCAATGCCTAACTTTTATATTGTCCAAAGAAAAGCAGTGATGGCTTCATTAGTACATCCCCAGCCTGAGTTTTGAAGCTGTCACTACATGTACTCCAGGTAAGATTTAGTGCAGACCTGCACAAAAAGTGAAGTCTCCTAAGATTCCTGTGTGTGCTTTTTCTTTTGTTCTTGTAGCTCTTAAAATACATGTAAGGACACACCATTTACCTTGGTGTCTCTAGTACTGCTCCCAGACCTCTAAAAGATTCAACATTGCCATTTTAGTATCAAAGCTATGAAGCACCAACACTGTGAAACATTTTGGACTGCTGAACTCTTGGCTGGTATGTGCTCCCAGCCTATCAAGAGGAGGGGGTTGCAATAAAATTGTTTTGAGCATCACAGCTAGGCAGGAAATTTCTGACATAGTTCATTATGCCCTCCAGCTCCTGTATTTCATTTTATTATCCTTCTTTAGTCTTCAAGTCCTACATGTTCAACGTCCAGGGTCACTCAAAGAATTGTCAAACATTATTCCCTGTGCTATCACTCACTCTCAGACAATAAGAAACTTATTTTGTTTCACAGTCAATAACGTTTTAATGTCACTTCTTTTTTCACTTTCCTGCATGCTCTGCGATCCCTTCCAATATTAAAAAACAGAATGTCCCTAGTATTGCTGTAATTCACCTCATAACATTCCAGATGCTTAAATACTCTCCCAGGAGAAAAGAGTGTGGAGTCCCAAATCTCACCTTCACACTATCCTTGCCAAAAGGAAACAGCATTTACTACCCAGGCTTTCATTAAAGGAATTCCCTCTTTCATGAGATCTCTTAAAATACTTCTGATGCATGGAGAGCCTGGTTTCTTACCTTCCCTCAATTTTTCCTAAAGAAAAACAAAGCTGCTTGTTCTCTTTATTTAAAACACAGGGAGAAAGGACAGACATACAAGTGCCTCCCTCTATCTCCAAAGAGAAACACCACTGTTTTGGCCCATCTTTCCATACTCCTTGAAGTTGCTTATTTGGTTTCCCGCCCTTCCCCTGGCTCCGGGTTTTCCTTTACTTTGGTAAGGATGACACTTAGGAGTTCAGCATTCTTATTCTTCTTTATTTGCATCTTTGTTCTTCCAGGCAGGAAGAACATCTCCCTTTCAACCTCTAAACTGGAAGCCTCAGGCAGCCATTTATTAATTGCTTAACCCCGAATTGATTACCTTCTAGAGAGAGAAACTTAACAACAATCTGTTAAATATTGACAGGCTGGAAGAGCTGGTGACAAACTGCCCTGCTGTAGATTCCTTCCTACCTCCCAGAGCACACCATTCCTCCAGCACTCCAGCTGTATCCTTAAGCAGAGGTCTGCACTTGCTCCCTACCTCCTTTGGAACATACAGCTCTGTAGAAATAACCCCCCCCAAAAGTTCTAAAATGCAGTATCTAGAAAAGAATGCAGCTGGGGAAATCTCTCCCTCTTCTTTCTGGCATGCTAAAGAAACATTTGTGCCCCTCAGCCATGACCATTAGCATGAGTGAATATTCAATTTGCAAGGCAAAGCTGCCATTTTGTACTTCTTCAGTAGAAAGAGCTTTCAGGTAAACAGCAAATTGAGTTATCCCTGAAGTCAAGTGTACTGACTAAAAGCATGCATTTCTCCAAGATAGTTTTCCCACCCCACCATAAAGGATCATAAGAATATGAAGTACAGGCATATAGCAGCAGTTAGTTTCCATTTCCTCCCCACAAATTCATCTGGATTCTTCCCTGGTCACAAAGCAGCAGCAAGATGCTGCCTCTCAAAACTTCTGTGATTCAGTCAGACATCATCCCTGAAAGACAGACAAAGACCCAGGGAGATTCTTCAGCAACCTGTTCCCTTTTATTGCTAATTAAGATGTTAGAACACCTTGTCTGCATACACTATAATTTATTAGTTTGACATGCTACACAGACTATCAGCAGTTGTCACCAAACTACCAAGGCTCTCATTTCAAATGGGAGGACAGGAGCTTTCTGGCATTTGGAAAGGAAAACAGAACAAAGCAAAACAAACAAAGAAAGGGATGCAGAAGCATTTACGTCACTATTTCTTCCAGGCTGGGAGAAAGAAAGGCACAATCATTCCTTCTAAGCACAATCCTACCTACCATCAGTGAGTAAGAAGGACAATCATGCAATTCTCCTCCCTGAGGAGGAACAAGCCCATGCACCAGGGGGAACTGACCAGCTGGAAAGCACTTTTTATATTAAACAAATAAACAAACAAACAAACAAACCCAACACACAACAGTGAGAGGTAACTGCACACTAGCACAGGCTGCTTCAAGAGATTGTGGAGTCTCCACCCTGGAGGTATTCAAAGTCATCTGGACATGATCCTGAGCAACCTGCAAGGGGCTCAGACCAGATGATCTCCAAAGGTTCCTTCCAACCTCGGCTATTCTGTGACGGACTCTCCAAAATGACTGCATTTTCACCACTGCTGTAGACACAGTTACCTTCACTCAGCACAGAGCACCTATGCAGAGCAACCTCACTGCCCCAGCTACAGAGAAAAGGTGGTGAAAACACCCTCATCCCAGGAGATTCAGTTTAAAAATGTGGTTTCACAATGCAGTTAAGCTGATCTAGGTACCAGATGCCACAGCAAAAAAGCAGCCTTGCTTTCCCACTCACTTTATTCGTAGCAAAATACACACACACTCCTCTCCTCATGCTTGACCTCTACATGAGCTGAAAAAACAGTGACCCAAAGAAAGAGTTTTCGCTAAGAAAGCCGGAACACCATTTTTTTGGGGGGAACTGGGACCAACAACCCTTTAAATTAGCAGCTGGGATATTGCACCAGCTCAGCCACACTGCAAGACAGCACCTTCAGCCAGCCAGCAGATGGGTCAAGAGAGGGCAGGGAAGGGAGCAGGGCAGAGAGTGAGGAAGTGCCAAGGTCTCTCTCTGCTGAGAGACTCAGATGGCAAGTCTCTGTCAGGCCTTATACAAAGGCAGTAAGTGAAGAAGTGCTGCAGGTGCTCGCTGCAGGTTACTCCCTATCACACAGAGTAAAATAAAAGGGCTCCAAGCCACCACTTTCAGCAAACAACCTAAGAGCAGGAGACTTAATGAAGCTTCCCATGCTGTCAGGAGTGAGGCTGTCTCTGAGACTAATGACTTGACTGCAAGCTCCAGCTGGAGCTTCTCCTACAGCTGGTACAGCCATTTGGAGGCACTGCTGAAGCCCTTGAAGAAAAAGGTCTCCTTCAATCCCCTGTCAGCACCCTGACTCAGCTACCAACTCTTCACAAGGCTTGCAGGGACTCGTTTATTTCCAAGCTCTCTACTCTGGTAAAATTTGCGTAAAATTGGCCAAAGGGCTTCCAGGTTATCTGGAAAGGGGTGGCAGAGGCAGCATGATCAGATAAGCCCTCTTTCTCTGAGAACCCAGCCTGAGGAAATACAATGAGAGGTAGAGGCTGGGAATCAAAAACCAGAGGGAAGAAGCATTAAAAGGAAAAGGTAGAACAAGGCTAAGAAGGGCTTTAAAAGGGAAGACACGCATCTTGCATTTGGCAAAGCAGAGGAGGAGGAACTAATTTGAGAGTTCAGGGAAACCAGCAGACAACAAAAAGCCTGAACAAATTTCAGAGGCAGAGATGGATAGGAAATGCTGCAGCTTACACTCCTTAAGCAGAAAGACCCAGGTGCGTGCACATGCATGTATGTAAGCACCACAGGCAGAGGTTAAAATTTTGAATTGAACAGAAATACGAGCCTGTAACATCAGCAGAGAGAGGCCATTCCGGTTTTCAAGAGTGGACAAAATTACAAAGAGGCAGGGACTAGAGAAGACCTGGACAGGGTCACAGAACAGACCCCCTGTAGCCACACAAAAACAAACCCTGAAGCTGGTATACAGGGTAAACTCATGAGGTCATAAGAAAAGGTTTGCCAGAGGCAGGAAAAGATAAAGACAACAGAACTTAGAGGAAATCTCTTCAGGAAGATACCAAAACTGGTTAGTGCAAGGCCAATTACAAAGTCAAGAAAGGTGATTCTTGATCACAACTGAGATGTAGAGCAGCGGGGGCTATTAAGAAAGCCCTTGTGAAGTAAGTCACGGAGACAGACTAAACTGGCAGAGAGCTGGGAGGCAAAAGCTCCAGACAGAGCATCCCATGCAGCTAGCAGAGGACATAGCAGCTGCTGGAAGAGGAGGGGATAAAGCAGCTTTGCATTGAAGGAGAGGGGCGATGAGTAGGAAAACAAATTACAGAGACAAGGGAAAATGAGTTGGGACCCTTAAGACATGCAAAAAGGTTAGAAATTCCACCTTTGTGAAAAGCATGCAGAAGAAAAGCAGAACTCAGAAAACCAATAGGTAAAGACAGACAGTGATTTGTATGCCAGTTCTCTTCATAAAGTTGCTACAGTTTGAGAAGCAAATCTAAAGGTAGAGATGGGGCTATCCAAGCTTGGGAGGGAATACCACCATCAGCATTCAGTAAAGCACAAATTAAAAGAGTTTATGAGGGATGAGGCAGAGAGGGAAGAGGCCAAGCTCTGAGATGGGGAGGTCAGCATGGTCAGAGGGTTCATGTTGGCCTCATGCCACTGCACAACAGCAGGGGCAGATGGTGGGGCTGGAGATGGGACAGAGGGCAGAAAAAGTGCCCTGAGGCAGGGGGGAGATACCACTGTGTTCGTGGTGTAAACAGCTACGGGGCAGAAATACTGATAAAAGTAGAATGAAAGGAAATCCAAATCCAGGGTGCACAAAATAAAGCAGCAGCAGGAGTGGCAGGGGAGGAGCAGTGCTGACTGAAAATCAAGGCATGCAAAAGGATGTCTGGCAAGTCAGGTACCTTATTATGGCACAGCTGATACAGGCAAAGGGAGGAATGACTGGACTAACCAAGAGCATCTGCTGAACAAGAGGGGCCCCAGGCTTCAGCACCAAGACAAGAACTACACGCCAGAGATGCAACACAGAAAGGGACATGACCTTAACAACTGCAAGTCTCGTTTGATGTATGGAGTCTGAGAAAAGCCGCAAGTTGGATTTTTCCAGGATTACAGCTCAGCAACACCACACCTCGGGCACCAGTCCAAATGCCCTTCTGCCTTCCAGAGCAACACATCTCGGCATCCACGACATGAGACGGGGCAGCACGGCCTGAGAGATGCTCCAAAGGAGATACACCCTGACTTCAGCAAGAGCAGACTCGCCACTCTGTAGGGCTGCAGGTTTATTTCAAGGTCTGAAAGAAAGCAGAGTCCCAGCTTCTAGACACAGATGATGTGTTTGAGGGTGACTAAACAGCATTTGTCACTAAACAAAAAAACTTTTCCTAATCAACTGAGAAAAGGAAGGGTGGGGGATGAGGTAAATCTTTCCTCTTCTGATACACTATTCTGAGCATCCTCCTGTCTACACTCCCCAACGGGCAGACGTATGCAGAAGTTTTCATCTTCAGTTACTTACTTAGCAAAGCCTAGTCCCCTCTGATCAGGGAGTTAAGGAAAGGCTTACACAGCTACCAGGGAGGGAGGGTTTTATTTATCTGATTTCAACATGCCCAAGTTATCAGACTCTAGAGGAATTCAATTAATGAGAATAAAACTCTTGTTTGATGCAAGTCTGGAAGGGTGCAGTGGGTTGGGTTTTTTTCTGTAAATAGCTGCACCCCAGGGATTTTACACTGATTATAAGCCCTTTACAGCGACCGACTGATGCAAGTTGAACAGAATCAGCAACTGCACCAAAACACAACACACACTCCAGAACTGCCAAGGACTGACACAGCTGGAGGAGACCAGCACAAAGACAGGGAGAAGGGAGGGCTGCAGGGCTAGGAAGCTGGGACTGCAATCCCAAAGGAGCTGCTGAGGCCATTCCTCACCTCATAGCAGCAGCAGACTGCTGGTGAGGGTTGGCACAAGTTGCACCCACTAGCACAGTTTTATGAGTACCTGCCTGCAGCAGATGTGAAATGTCACCTCCCATGATGAAGGCAAAATTAAATGTCCTGTACAAGCTCGTCAGGCAAGGCTTGGGCACCACAGGCACTTGGCTGTTCCTGGTCAATGTCCCAAGGCACACAGAAGCCAGCCCTGTGCCCAAGCCAGGCTGTCCCTGTCTGGAAAGGTGCCCCCATGTCCACACAGCAGCCTGTTCTCCATCAGGCCCTGGGGAATCTGGCACTTAGTCAGGGCTTCCTGCCACCACAGCATCCCCTGGGTCCCCTGGTGAGGAGGGAGCGTGACCTGTGGGGGCAGCAGGGACAAGGGGACCATGGCACACAATGCCCTGGATTCCCATCTCACTCCTGGTAAACCAAGCTGTCACCACCTGGGACAGAGCTCCCACCCTTCCCGGAAGTCTCCATCCCCACTGACTCTGCCTGGACCATGCCCTCTCACCCACAGTCACCCAGTCAAGGGACACAAATGGGACACAACCTGTCTCCCAAGGGGATACAGCAATTCCAAGGGTTGTCCCCAACGTTTTAAAAGTGGCAGTGGTCACGCCGAGTGGGCTCGGCTTGGCCTCCAGCACTGTGAGAGAGGGGGAAGGAAAGAATTCTGATGGCAATATAGGATTTGGAGAATTTTACTCAGATAATCCTCTCCTAAGGTTGGCCAGCTGGCTTTAAAGGGAACAGACGGAGGAACATTACAAATCGCTGAACCGATGGGAACCAAACACAGGGCGCAAAACTCTTCTCATACAAACGTTTCTTTTTAAATCCTGCCATGAAGATAAGCGCAGCTCCCAACACTGCTCCCAGGCGGTGCTAGTCCTAGGAGATTTACCCAATGTTTATTCAATGCACATTTCTCCAAAACCCACATGGTACATCCAGCCAGGAAACTGAACAAACATCCATAATTTCCTTTGACACCTCCTAGCTACACTGTTCTGACAAAAGCAACCAGAACCATCCAATACCACTGCATGCCAAAAAGAACAATAAAAAAAAGGAAAAAACCCAAAGAATCCCTGTTTCTTTACTAAACCTCTTCAACATACAAAGCCAGCAAGAGGGAGGAATCATAGGCCAAACCAGCCAGATTCCATCAGCTGGTTAGGATAGCACCAATAAGACCTCCTGGCTATTTACTTGGGAAAGACATGTAGGTGTTGCTATAGTCTACTCACACAGAAACCTCAGGAACTCTCCCCTCTCTTCCCTAAGGGAGATTCAAGACATTTGAGGTTTAACAGCTGCAACAAACAGCGTCCTCTTACTAGAGAAAATATTCAGGAACAAGATAACAAGAGACATGGTTACTGAAACAGGATGAAAACATGGAAAAAGCCTCTGGGGTCTAAGTGCTGCCCTAATGACTGCAGACTGCTACTCAGAAAAATCTGAATTCAAGTATACAGCTCTCATCACCACTTGCAGATCAAACAGGAATGGCAAGATGCAAATCTTGCTGCCTGCAAGAGAGGTAATCTAAGACACCATTTGTGAGCAACCCGCTAGCAGTGCCACAGCCCCTGCAAACACAAAGAAATAAAAACCTGCAAATGCCCTTGATCTTGCATTCATTCCCCAGTAGATTATGTGCTGAACCCAAACATCACCACTTTAATGTCTGGAGCAGTTGAGGGCACAGTTATTATTACACATGAAATAGCAAGGGTATATATTCTGTATTCAAATTCAATTGCAGACGTGGCAGATGGGTTAAAAAGACGAGTTAGAAGGAAAATAATGCCAACTATTCTCTTTAAAATAGTTTTAAGACCAGTATCTTATTTATTTCACAGCCAAGAGGTAAAGCAATGCTACAAAGCCAACTCAAAATTAGAAGATATATTTTCCCTTTACACTAGAAAAGAATGCAGATGCTAAACCTATTATATAGACAGTGAAGTGTCATCAGAGCAAAGAAGGCAAAAATAGCTAAGTTATCTGTAAGATGACTAAGCAAATGGATTTTCAAAAATATGCTTTCAAATACGACACCCTTTTCTTAGAGCTGCATACATCCGTTTAGCTTTGTTAATTTCTCAATTTTTTCTTTTGAAAATTTATTTTTAGCCTCCCACTAGCATACTTCCCCAGAAGCCTCACTTCACCCTACCCACACTCAAGATTCGCATCCACATACGGAGGATGATTTAGAAAATGATGCTGATCACCCCAGTAACTATGGAGAATCTCTACTGCAGCACTTTTAAGATCACGTACAGGCATTTCTTTTACATCTGTCCTTCCACCGGAAAACTGGACTTCTGCTGTCTCCCACCCTCATTTCTACACCCCCTTCATCATGCCCACCCATCTCCGGGGTCTCTTCATGACTTCACTGGTACCTTCCAGGACTGATGAACCCTCCTTTTTCACGTGACCCTTGCTCCTACCATTTTTGCAGATAAGAAACAGTCCACCTCTTTCCCAGGCCCCCACCAGTGCCAGGAGGAGAAGGCTGCTTGATGCCACCTCAGGAACAGCCGCGGTTAGAGGAATGGGAGCAGCAGATGCTGCTCCAGCAGCTGGGGTGGGAGCCACATTCCCTAGCACATCTCCTGATCGCATGTACTGCCAGCAGCCAAGTTTACAGGCTACTGGTATCAGTTATGGTCATGCTCCTCTGCTCATCTCCCTCTTCCACCAACACCCAGATATCTCTTTCTTTGCCTCAGATTACATCTCTTTAGGGACTCAGTTGCCACACAACTGCAGCCTCTGGTAATCTGCATTTCTGAGGTAACAGCAGGAGTTGGTGCTTGGCCAAGACTCCCACTGAGTTATTTTTCTGCCACGCCAAAGCCCAGAATATGGCTCCACTCTGACACTTCTTCATGGAGGGATGGGTACCCTAAAGAAGGTGATGAAACATTGGAATGGGCTGCCTAGGGAGGTGATGGAGTCACAATCCCTGAAGGTGTCTAAGGGCCACTGGACACAGCACTCAGTGCCATGGTCTGGTTGACACAGTGGTGTTCAGTCACTGGTTGGACTCGATGACCTCAGAGGGCTATTCCAGCCTAATTGATTCTGAGGCAGCTCCTGCTGGCTGCCTTATCTGCTGCCAGGAACCCAGCCCTCAACCTCCAGGAGCCAAGGACAAAGCTCCGGGATCCCCTTCCCAGCAAGCAGGTTTCCAAGGCTCAAACCCATTACACTGAGATCATTAGGATGCTTTTAGTAATGTATCCCCGTGGATCTGCTAGAGCAGCTATTAGGCATTTGACACACAGCAAATCCTTCCTCACATTTACTGCCCTCCCCCAAAAAACAAGCTAGCCTAAAAAATCAAGAGGATCTAGATGAGAGCCAGAAGAAGGGTGACAACACCTTAACAGGGGCAGGCTTGTGAGGTGACAAACCTCTTTGAGATCAGCCCCTCGCCTCCCTTACACTACCCCAGGCTGCTAAGGGCAGCCTCAGAGAGTTTTCCCCACTGCTACGGGATGAAGCAAACCTCCTTCCCACCACACATTTGCAGCCACATTCTTCCCTGCAAAGACTGAAAGAAAAAAAAAAAAAAAAATAGCCCAAATACCAGAGCCAGGCACAAACCAGATAACCATGGATTAAGTGCAGCCCTTCCTTCACTTGGCAGCCAAAGGGTAGCATCGGCAAAGGGACCCTGCAGGTGCAACTGGACAACTCAAGAAGAATGGATGAGGTGTAAGAGCAGCAGAAAACAGGAAATAAAACCAAAAACTAGACATCTCAGGCAAGATTTATACATATAAAAGAACCAAGACAAGGTCCCTCTATGCTCTAATGATGATGGCAGTATCTGAGAGATCACTTCCAAACATACCTCTCCTCACATGTAAGCAATGGGAAGAGGTGGCATAAAAAGCAACGTGAGGTAAGAGAAATGTGTTCTGACATCTACATATGAAGATGAGCAGGTAGGTTTACACACTCTTGTAGCCCTTTGGACTCTGGACAACTTTTGCCCCTCTGCAGTACAGGTACCTGAGGCTGAACTCTGAGTTCTACCTGCAGGAAAGGCACCTGGAGCTGATCTTGTTCAAGTCCAACTCATTTACAACAGAAAGGAGTAAGTGCTTGGCAAACTTCAAGCATTTGGCAGCTACACACTCTAGATTAGATTTAACTGCCAACTAGCTCATGGCATGGGACTGATTAGACCTAACAGCTCCTAAGGTGCCAGCGACCCATAGATTAACTGTGCTGCTGTAATGCTGATGGCTGGGATGAATCACAGCAGCTCCACAGTCACATGGGCTGTGCCCCAAGAGCCTAATGGGGCGGCAAGGAGAGTTCTCATTCACATAGGATAAGCGAGAGAGCTTGTGTGCAGGTATGTAACGCCATAGAGCTCAAAGTAAAAATCAATTTTCTTCTTTTCCTAACATCAAGAGTGAAATCAATCAGGCCGTAACAATCTCCTCCATGCCATGTTTTCCTCCATACATAGGAAAAAAAAAGCAGCCTGTTTGCTTACAGACAGCAAGCGAGACCTCAGCCCTAACGCTGTGTATTTCCTCCCCAAAAGATCCCATGACACCTTTTAAGCCACTCTTTCTACTTCAAGCAGCCAATAACAGAGACAGAGCGACTTGCCTACAATGATATCACAAGTCAGAAGCAAGCACTGGAATTTGCACGCTGCGACTCCTGCTGTAGGCACCGGATAACACTGCAGGCATAAAGGTCAAACCCTTCAGCAGGAGCTCTCAAGATACTGTCTGCAGGCCACAAGCAGCCAGTAGAAAGCTGGGAGATGGCAGGATGCCAGCCCGGTTTTCTGGGTATCCATGTCCTTCACAGGAAAGCACCTCAGCACCTGGCAGGGCAGCTGAGCACTCATCCCCCACAAGACGGAGCAAATATCCCTCCTCTGTAATGGGATTAGACAGCAGAGCAGGAAAACGGGATACAGCAAAGCTTGACAGAGTATTCAAGAGGGTGGAAGAAGCTGAGGGCTGATTGTGAGAGGGTAAGGAGCAGAAAGCACTGAGTCAGGGAGATGAGATGATACGGTGAGAGGGGGCAGAGCACTCTGAAAGCACACCAGAGATAAACGCATTCAGGTAATTGCTCAGAACGGAATAAATATTAGTAAGTACTATAATTACCTCGAACACTTTACAAAGCTGTAGGAAGAAATATGACTAGAAGAGAGGCTGGCACATAGATGCTTGTTGGGAAGCTCTTGTTTCAGGCTATCAAGAAGGAACCAACAAGGCCTGACACCCAGGTTGGTAATTTCACCTTGGCAGCCAGCCAGAGGCCTTTGACTGGATCCTAGGTACTCGGTAACTAGAGTTAATAAGTGCCAGATTCCAGCAGTATGATTTTCCAGAGCCCTGAGCTTCTGGATGACTTCTGGCAACAAACAACTGCCTTCTCATACTCATACTCAAGGTCCAGCTTCCATTTCAGAGAGATCTGGAGGAAACCTGGATAGATTCCTATGTTCATGGTGCTGATGTTGAACGGAGACAAAATGATTAACACAAAATGAAAAAAGCCCAATTTATCTAAGCAGACAAATCTTAATAACCTGCTGTCATGAGAGATCAGAGTCCTTCTTTCCCAAAGAAATAACCAAAAATCCTGCTATTTTGGGGCTCAGTATCTCATCTTCAAGCCTCCATTTCTCTAAAAGCTTCAGAAACCACCCATTTCACAGCAGCCTGGGTCAGCGCTGAGCTCCTCTCAAACACAGAACAGACATTTAGCTGTACAGAGTCTGTTGAAAAATAGTTCTACCTCACCCCCTACTCCCATCTCCCTTTGACAAGCTTATCAACTTCCACACAAAGCCCAAAAGCCATAAAAGTGACAGCAGGTCTCAGGCAGACACATCAGGAATGCAATGTGGGAGGAACAACCAAAAAAAAAAACCACCCCAAAAATCCCCCAGATGCACCATCATTCCCTGTTATTCCCCCTGTAATCACAATGACTCTAGAAGGGAACATATTTGCTGGGAAGCAAATCTATCAGCTTCTGTGAGCAGAGTAGGGAACACCAGGCAAATGACAGCAATTCCAGACACAAGCTTAACCCTCCCCCCCAAAAATTATCAGTGCCACAACAGCTATTAAAAATCACCTCCAAACGCATCAGAGCCTGATGAGCAGTTTTGCAAGGGGCAAGAAAACAATACCCAGAACAGCAAAGCAAACAACTGGCATTAGTGAAATGCTTGACAGTGCTAATGGCTGTGCAGCTGCCCCGGATGCTGCTCTGGATCCCAACTAGGACAATTTTGCAACCATAAACTGCAATGGCACCTCCTTATTCCTGCACTTCAGCAGCAACCTCATCCCCTCCTGACCAGCAAAGTCTTAAGTCTGCCAAAATCAGAAGAGACAGGAGAAGTGCTAGATAATTTTTCAAGTCCCAGATGGAATCAATATCTTGTTTGGAAAGAAGTCAGCCAAGAGGAGTGGTAAGTACACAGCTCAGGAACAAGACAAATGCAGACAGATTCTCACTATCCGAGTTTCTTTTGTACTGAGGAGTCTTTGACACTTGAAAAGCTATGGGCATGCTGTAAGGCCTGGCATTTGGCAAGATCGATCCTTCAGAGCCTGTTCTCCCCTATCTTTCTTACCAGCTGGGTTCTTCACTTTCCTTCTCCCCCTAATGCTTTCCCTTGGCTCATCTCTTCTACAGTCTGGAGAAGGCTCCAGGGAAACATCACTGCAGCCTTTCAGTACTCAAAGGGGACTTATAAAAAAGATGGAGAGCAACTTTATAGACAGCCAGACAGTGATAGGACAAAGGGGAAGAGTTTTAAATGAAAAAAAAGGGGAGATTTAGATTAGATGTTAGGAGGAAATTCTTTACTCAGAGGGGTGCTGAGGCACTGGAACTGGCTGCCTAGAGAAGCTCTGGATTCCCCATCCCTAGAAGTGCTCAACACTGGGTTGGATGGGCCCAGAGCATGCACACCCCTGCCTGAGCAGCCTGGTGCAGTGGGTGCCATCCCTGTCCATGGCAGGGAGGGTGTGTGGAACCAGATGATCTTTAAGGTCCCTTCCAACTCAAATCATTCCATCCGTCTGTGATCCTTTTCCTGCTCCTCCATTTTACAGGGCACCACCTTTTCCCTCCCTATGGATCACTGCTCAGTAAGAGCTGAAAATAAACCTACACCAAGGAGCTACCAGCACAGGAGTAAAATCAGGGAAGAGGAGCCATAGGAGGGTTCAGGCAGCATTTTTTTCAGCTAGAATCTACAGATTAAATGCAAAGCAGGACAGAGCAGGCAGCCTCTGTCAGAGGCTGGTAACACTTAAAAGAGTGGCTGGATCAAGCACTGGGCTCACTGGAGGGCCAAGTAACTGGTCACACATCCTTGGACCCACAGTAATGAGGCCCTGGGACATGGAGCCTGCACACCCCAGCAAACTGGGGAACCCAGCCAGATGAACTTGCCATGCCCTCCGTCCAGTCACCTGCCTCTGCAGCACCCCCCTTCCCTTGGGATCTGCAGGACCACGTGAAAAACATGTCAGACACACACAGAGTCGCTCTAAGTATTTACTGGGTCTGCCAAGTTAGCTTTGAGATCCATCAAGTCCCTCTAACTGGTTCTCATGCGAGCACCCTGACCTGCATCCTCTCCTACCTGCCACACCAGGCAGGAACCAGGCTGGAACATCTCCTTTTAGAAGCATCCCTGCTTTTTGGCATTTGTTTAAGTACTGTGCAGCAATGGTACAAGTCCTGAGTGTCAAAGCCTTTCCCTTTCCAAGAAAGGCTTCCCATCACTTAGCTGAGACGGTCTGGGTTTGTGCTCGTGTCCCATTACTTTCTGAAATGTGACTTTAGCAACAGCCAGAGAGGCAAAACTTCCTCTTGTCTCATTGCCACTTGCTAATTAAACCTAACAAGAAGAAAGCTTACTGACTTACATCATTTGAAACATGTCTCTGATGGAGACAGGGTGAGCAACAGGTTAGAACTGGACACAGATGCTCAGAGACACTCCAGACCCACCGAAGGCAGCTGCAGACTCAATTTCTTTGCCCTGCAATGTGATCAAACCCAGCTTTGTCAGGAAAGGCTCCATTTTAGCCTCTCCATGGCTGATAAGAAACAGATGCTAAACGTCTCCTAATATCCTAACACAGAGAACTATTCCTTAAGAAGATTTTATACGACTAGGAAAGAAATACCAATACAAAAATGGAGTCAAAACCCATTTAGCAGGTTATCATTAAGAAGTATTTAGGAACTTCAAAGCCAGAGGCAAATCACAATACAGCAGTTTTCCAGACACTGGCTGGAGGGCCTAAACGCCCTTGATACCAGCAGACAAGTCGAATCATGAGCTGAGGAACTCTAGCAACAATAAGAAAACCCTATTGTGCTTGAAAATCTTTCCCTTCCTTTCAAGTGATTTTCCTGGTGCTTTAAATTCCTGGGCAGGAATCCTACAGCAATCCTGCAGATTGCTAACTATCTGACAGCAAAGAGCACTCTTTCAGGTTACAGCACTGTGATTCACCCAAGGTAAACCAATGAAAACACCTCTGGCTTCAAACTAGACTGTATAACCTTTAAATCAATGACAGAACCCATGACCAGTTTTGTACGGATAAGAAAGAAACCAAGAAAGACCAAAAGAAAAAACCTTGAAAGAGTTTTTTTTTTCAAAAAAGGCAATTTCCTGGTTAAAAAAAACTCAACAAGCCTCCCAACACTGAAATGATGTTCTCCCTATGACCCTCTCTCTCCCACCCCCTTCCCTGTGGTCTGCAGCACTGTTTATTTTGCCTTTCACTTTATATAATGGGTCTGGTAGAAGTGTTCTAAGTACACATTCGATTTGCAATAAAAACTGCTTTAATAAAGACATCTAACTTGACGGAAGGTCAACTAAAAGACAACAATTCGCATAAACCAAAACCTCCTGTGTAAATAAACAGGATCTGCAGGAGCCTCAGGATGTCAGACAGTCTGGCCAAGACTGAAGGGAGGGAATCTGCCCATGAAGAATTACATTTGGGGACGTGCAGGAGCGGAGCCTGCCAGCCCAGCTCCGACAGCTGCAGCAGTCTCCCACCTTAGGGACACCCAGAGAGCCTCCTCAACCACATGCAGAAATGAAGCAATGGCCAGAGCCATCCGTAGAGCACGTTCCCCAAATAAAGCAGAGTCACAGCCCACCCCAGCACACTCGGGATCAGTCCAGGTCCGGCACTGCACGCCACAGTGATCCCGAGGCAGTGAACACAGGCACGAGGGCAGCAGAGTTGGCTTGCAAAACGAAGCTTGCGGCGCAGGGCTCGGGGCAGACGCAGATGGAGAAAGCAGGATCTTGGCCACGGCTGCTAACAATGCATAGAGGAGCAGATGAGGCGCCAGCAACATCCCTGGGCCATGAGCTGTGGAAAAAAAAAACACACCCAAACCCCCACTATGCTGTTTTCTCCCTATGCTCCCCTCCGGCCAAGCAGTCCTGAGGTCTACTGCACCTAGACTTGTGCGTCAGCCTCTGGCCCCCTCTGCCCCCTGGGCAGGCAGCAGGAGGGTGCGGGAGCAGAACTCTTTGAGTTGCAGCCAACTGCACACTGCTACTTCCCAGCCAGCATCCCTTCCCCTCCGGGAGACAGACCTGGAAGATCATCCCTTCATTCTCCAAGAGCCACCTCGGAATGGGTATTTCACTCCAACGTGCCATCTACAAGCAAGCTGCAGTTTAGAGACCTTACGCATGCTCTGCTCCCCTCTAGGAATCACAAATAAATCACCAATTACTATGCATGAATAGAGAGAGGAAGAGGGTAATGAGTCTATGTACATATATACATATGCAATGTTTGAACACAAAGAGCCGTAAATTGCATTCACAGGTGGTATTCTGGAGACTGCAAGAGACTCCAAAGCAGAACTATTCATAAACCAGTCACTGACATGAATGAGTTCAGCGTTCCCCAGAAGCCTACTGTGTTTCCTATATATTATGCTATAAATATGAGGAGTATCAGACTTTGCATCCCTGCGAAAAAAAAAAAGGAGGTAAATCTTGCAACTACACATAGGATTAGCACTGGCTGGCACAAGTATTAATGGTCTCATTGCTGCATGAGGATTATTTACAGCACTTGCTCTATTTTCCCATTTTGTACTTGTTGTGATGAAGTGCCACTTGTTTAAAGAACCCTGTAACAAACACTGCAGCAAGAAGGGGGGAAAAAAAAGTAGAGATCTACAAACGTTACACCCATATGCCAGATGTGGGTTTTCAGATCCTGGTTTCACAGTAACTTGGATTTTGGTAGGTAGCTAATGCTTGATATATTATATTAAATCACCCACCATCTCTTTCCGTAACTACAATTCCTCCTTCAGTGATTTTATAAGTTTGCAGAAGGTGAAAGAATGAAAGAGTTGCATTTCTTTTTCTGCATATTTGACCCAGAGTATCTTATCCCCATATTCTAGCATAAACATTACTTGTTTGGAAAGCAACAGTCCTTTTCTAGTCAGTCACATTTACATTACAAAACATGCATTTTTACTCGACTAAGTCAAACGATGTCTCAGTTTTACAAGGGGCAACCTAAAGCACTAGTGTGTGACTTGTGGCTTTGAGGCACTGTCACACATCCCCAGCTTTATTAAAACTGGCAGCTGGGACCAACCGCCTAAATAAGTCCAGGTGAAAAGAAGGAAAAGTAACTCCAGGCACACACGTGGTACATCACATCCTGCCCTTAAAAACAGCCTCAGGTTCAGCACAGGGAGGACAGCCCCGATGTTTTTACGAACTAGATACGTCCATGGGATTTGGGGACCACTGAAAAGCAACCGATCCTCCAAAGCGACAGATGACACCTCGCAGCTCATCCATCCCCCCCCCGGGGAGGACCAAGGCAGGTTAGAGCCAGTTTTAGGTCAAACGCAGAAAGGCAAATCCTGCAAGCAGGGGGTCGGGGCGGCCTCGGCAGCGGGCAGGGCTCCGGGTGAGCACCAGCATGGGCTGTGGAGTGCAGGGCTGGCCGGTCCCAGCGGCAGGGATGCCCTCGGCAGGAGGAGGGATGCCCTCTGCTGCTCCTCCGCCGCAGCAGCTGGGCGTGCTCCGGAGGGAGCACGCACCGACCCACAGACCCGAGCGCTCCATATTAGGAATCCCTAATCCAGAATGGTGCTATTGTTCTTCAACAGCAGAGACGGAGCGTGCGAAGCCAAGGCAGCAAGCGCAGTGCCCTTCGCCTACACCCATCTTGCGGGCAACGACAGCCTCCCTGCACTCACGGAGGAGCAAAGGCACCCGGGATAAACTTAGCTCGGAGATGGCTTTTTTCCCAGGGAACCAAGCTAGTGGTTAGGGCAAGTTTGAATCATCTCCAAAACCATTTCAAAGAGTTTGCTCTCTCTCTCTTTGGTAAAGACAGGGTAGAGCACATCAAACCCAGCTCCCCCCACTTCCCCAAATTACAGACATGGAAGCATTACTCCAGTTCTAGGAGAGATCTTGTTTCCAAATTGAAAGAGCAGGTATGGATGTGACAATTCTCAAGACAGGAAAATTGCCAGCCCCGCCGCTTCTTCCCTCAATAGCATTAATGCCAGCAGAAAATCATACCAATGAAAAGGCAAATCAAAACAGTTCCGAGGCTGCTCTGCACATACACAGCAGGAAAGCAGCGTGAGGGTACCATGCTGTATTTTCCATAAATGTTCCTATCAACTCACCAGTACTTAACCCTCGCACACTGGTCTGTCGCAAAAAGCATAGAGGCATTTTAACTGCCTTGTATTCTGCTTTCCTCAAATGGGTAGGAAGGAATCTCGCATTCCCACAGCATCTCTCACCCAGCACTGGGATCCCAAAGGACTTTTCAGAACTGCACACAGTCATCCCTGGGGCAGGCGCTTGTGGGACGGGACAAAACCACACGTTTAACGGTTCACGGGGTACAAAACGCCGGCAGAGAGAGGGACTACAGCCGGACTTTGCGAGGCAGCACAAAGCAATCAAACTGCATTTCACGGCAGCAGGGACTGCCTTCCCTCTACATTTCAACGCGCTCTTCGAGAGCCAAGCAGAGCACTTTGTTTCTGCAGCCTACCTTACCCCAGGCATTTTCTCCGCTTTCATTGTGCAAGCTCAGCACGGAGCCGTGTAACTCCCTAGCCTCACAGTTCCCCTCCGAGACATCCCCCGGCCCCAGCAGCAGCCCCTGGACGGCCACTCGCCTTCCCAAGTTGCAGCCGGAGCCCGCCCGGAGCTGCCCGTCCCCTCCGCTCCCACGCCCCGGCCGGACCCCGCGCCGCGCCCCGGGGCACGGCGACGAATGGTCACCGGGGTACTGCGGCTGGAGATGAAACCCTGACTTATTTAATACATGTATATATATATATACATACACACGTATTTACGGTTTATTTTTTTCCGCCACTCCGGCCGCCGGAACAGCGCGGGCACTGACAACTCCTGGGGACGGGCGCTCGGCACTGACAAGGGGTGATCCTCCCGCACGCCCGGCGAGCGACTGCACCCACCGGGGGTCCCGTCCCGTCCAGTCCCGCCCCACCGGAGGACCCCCGCGCTGAACCGTCCCGCCCCTCCCCGCCGGCGACGGGCACTTACCAAGGAGCAGCAGGGAGGCGAGCTGCGGCCGCAGGGTCCGCATGGCTGCCGGGGCGCGGGGCGGCGGCCGCCCTTACCTCCCGCCGCGGGGCGCCGCGGGGCGCCGGCTCCCGGGGCAGGCGTCGCGCCGGGCCCGCCGGCACAAAGGGAAGGCGGCGGGGCCGGCTCGGGGAGGCGCCAAGGCAGGCGGGGGCATCGCCCCCGCAGCGGGGCGGCCGCCGCGCCTCCCCTCCGCGCCGACGGCTCCCGCGGGAGAGAGAGGCAGGAGGAGCGCGAGCAAAAAACGTCTCCTCCGAGGGGCGGGAAAAAAAAAAAAAAAAAAAGAGCACGGAGAAGGTGCGGGAGAAACGAGGCGGGGAGGCACGAGCGACAACAAAAAAGACCCCACCCCGGAAAGTTGCAAAAAATAAGCGGGGCGCCGCAGCCCCCGGCTTGCTCCGGCCCGCCGCCCTCACCTGCCCGCCCACCCGCCCGCCCGTTCAGCGCCGCCGCCGCCGCCGCGGGGTGCCCGGCGCTTCCTCCGCGCCGCCAGACCCCGCCTCCAGCCC